>CABHPH010146095.1:0-10935 GCA_902168325.1 Peromyscus nudipes | reverse complement strand
GTTACAGACAGTTGTGAGCTGCCATGTGGGTGTTGGGAATTGAACCTGGGTCCTCTGGCAGAGCAGTCAGTGCTCTTAACCACTGAGCCATCTCTCCAGGCCCCTGTTTAAATTTTTTTTTAAGTTTTATTATTTATTAGGTATACAGTGTTCTGTCTGCATGTATGCCTGTGGGCCAGAAGAGGGCACCAGATCTCATTACAAATGGTTGTGAGCCACCATATGGTTGCTGGGAATTGAACTCAGGAACCTCTGGAAGAGCAGACAGTGCTCTTAACCTCTGAGCCATCTCTCCAGCTCCTGTGTTTACATTTTTAAAAACCTGGACTTTCCATGGGTGTGGTGGCACACACCGTTAATCCCAGCACTCTGGAGGCAGAGGAAGGTAGATCTCTGTGTTGGAGACCATCTGGTCTACATAGACCCTGTCTATAAACAAACAAACAAATAAACAAATAAATAAATAAAACAAAAATCTGGACATTCTAGTAGATCATTTCTGATGGAGAAATAGAGATCTAGATTTGAGTCCATACTCAGCTAGCAGAAATTTCATCTCTAAAACTATGTAATTTTGAGTTTGATGGTCAAAAAGGATGATAACTAAATATATTATTATTAATTAATTAATTTTGAGACAGGGCTTCACTATGTAGCTCTGGCTGTCCCAGAACTCGCTATGTAGACCAGGCTGACCTCAAATTCACAGAGACCTGCCTCTGCCTCTGTCTTCTGAGTACTGGGATTAAAAGTATGCACCAGCATATCCAGTTCGTGATAACTGATCTTTAAAGTATTTTTAGATTTATTTATCTTATTTTATGTGCATGAATGTTTTGTCTGTATGTATATATGTGCAATGTGTGTGTGTGGTGCCTGTGGGAGTCCAGAAGGGGGAGTTTGATCTCCTGAAACTGGAGTTAGGGATGGTTATGAACTACCATGTGGATGGTGGGAACTGAATCCAGATCCTCTGCAAGAGCAACAAGTGTTCTTAACTGCTGAGCCATCTCTCCAGCCCCTATAACTAATTTTTAAACAAAATCCAGAGGCCTTAAAAGCATGTCTAGGGGCTGGAGGGATAGTTCAAACAATCCTCACCACCACCCCCAAAAAATGAAACAAAACAAAAAAACAAAGAAAGAAAGAAAGAAAGAAAGAAAGAAAGAAAGAAAGAAAGAAAGAAAGAAGAAAGAGAGAGAGAGAGAGAGAGAGAAAGAAAGAAAGAAAGAAAGAAAGAAAGAAAGAAAGAAAGAAAGACAGGTGTGATGGCACGTGCTTGAAATTCCAGCACTGTAAAGATGGATCTTGGGGGACTCACTACCAGCCAGCCTGGCCTATGAGCTCTAGGCTAGTGAGAGATCCTTTCTAAAAAAAAAAAAAAAAAAAAAAAAAAAAAAAAACAGGAAGGCACACATACAGTCATCATCCACACCCACACCCACACCCACACATGAAGAAAAAGAGAAGCAAAGAAAAGTATGCCTGCAATCTACAATAGCGGTGTGGGGGTGCATTCCTGTAGCCACAGAACTGGAAAGGCTAAAGAAGGAAGAGCAAGAGTTTGAGGCTAGCCTGGGCTACATAGCAAGACCTTGTTTATTTGTCAAAAAAAACAAAACAAAATCGGGGGTGGGGGGAGTGTGTCCCAACTGGTTGTTTCCACAGCACTGAGGCTAGGAGGTGCAGATGGCCTGACACTCCTGTCCTTTCACAGAGCTTGATCTGGTTGTGTCTCCTGTTTCTTAGGCTTTTCTGATTTTTGCTGACTTTAAGGTTTCAATAGATTCACTAAATATTGCTCAGGTCCCTTTGTGGGGTCCTCATGTAGCATAGGATTGGGTACATCCATAAACCGGCCTAGGGGAGTTTCTCTCCTTCATAGCTCACGGAAACCACAAGCATTCTTAGGTTATGAACTGCCGTGCAAGAAATCAAATCCTCCTCATTCTCCTCTGACCAGAAAGAATGTTGAGAAAGAAGAGCCTGGTTCTGCTTCCCTGTGGATGTGATAAAGTCTGAGACTTGCAAAAGAGCTTAAGTAGTGCAACTTGTGTAAGAAGAATTCCTTGGGTGCATTTACTATAAACAAAGGGTCCTTGGCACGAACAGAGAACTGAACAGCTGCAGCTGCAAGAGATTTGCTTAGACAACCAAAACATTAAATGCTCTTGAGACAGGAGGCAGGGGAAGAGAGAGAGGGAGAGAAGAAGAAGGGGTGAGAGGAAAGAGGGAGTGAAGAAGAAAGGGAGAGAAGAGGGAAGAAAAAAGAAGAGGGGGAGGAGGAGGGAGAGGAGGAGGAAAGAAAGAAAAGAGAGAGAGAGAATACCTGCCAAGTCTCTGATATGTCCATCTTCTCCCTAGGCCTGTGTAGCCTTCTAGGATCAACTGTGCCTATCTGTGCCTAAAAGTAACCTCTTTAAGCAAGACCGGATTTTCCCTTTATTTCTTTCAAGTTAAGCAAACACAGGGGTCTAAGGTTAAGTTACTAGACATAAATTAATCAAAAGGAGGACACGGGTGAGACTTCAGCTCCCCTGAGAATATGACAGAAGTTAGTGGGAGAGACTGAACAGAAAGGATTGCCTGGAGGTGAGATTATTGCGGGTCTATATTGGGCTCGACTTACTTACCATGGAAAACCCAGGGACACAGTGGCACAGTCATGTACTTCTTGGTCATCCTGCTCACCCTCACAGCACTGAAGCTCTCCAGACTCTTGAGTTTCTTGGGACATAACCATGAAATCAACTGGAACTTGTTTCATGTCTCTGCAGAATTCAGTTAATCACGTTACTAAAATAACTGCCACATGCTCAAAGCATGAAATGTGTAGTTTCATCATTTAGTGTTAGCACCCCAAATTTTACTAGAATATATTAGAAGTACAATTGCTATTATTTTGAACCATGGAATTGTCAAAATGTGACTTTTCAACTTAAAAAGAATAAATGTATGTTTTACTAGAAAATATAATACAATAGATGATTGGATAAAACATGAGATTATCACACAGTCACCAGAAAAAAAATAGATTTGAACTATATGTTCTAATATAAAAAGTTATATGAGATTATTATGAAATGACTTTAAAATATTCTCAAGTAATATAAACAAAATGCCATCATAGAGTGATGGTTCAGTGGTTAAGAGCGCTCATGGCTCTTCCAGAGGACCGATTCCCAACACACAGGGCACCTCACAACTGTTGGTACTTCCATTTTCAAGGGATCCAACTTCCTCTTCTGATCTCCAAGCACACATGTGGTACACATACATACATGCAAGCAAAATAATCATACCCATTAAAGTAAATAAAATATTTTTAAGTATATGCTAGTATATAAAACACAAGAGAATCTGTTAACAGAAGCTATACCCAGAAACTGAAATGGTTATGGAAAACGTGTATTTTCTATAAAATAGTTCTGTAGCATGTTATCATTGGGTTAATGTCTTGTTTTTGTTTGTTTGTTCATTGTGACAGAATTTCTCTGTGAAGCCCTGACTGTTCTGGAACTTACCCTGTAGACCAGGCTGGCCTCGAACTCACAGAGATCCACCTGCCTCTGCCTCTCAAGTGCTGGGATTAAAGGTGTGCACCACCACAGCCTGGCTTTTATTTGTTTATTTGAGAAAGTGTCTCCTGAGCCAGCATGGAACTCACTGTGTAGCCCTGTGTAGCCCACGCTAGACTCAAACTCCTAAATCTTGGGCCTCAGCTTCCTGACAGCTGTTATCAAAGGCATGGGTCACCAATCCTGGCAATACACTGTCTTTTTATTTTTAATAACAAGCATGTATCATCTTTGAAATAAAATAATCACTATTTTAAACATCTGGAGGTAGAGATAACAAGTAGTCATATGATATAGTCTCAACACCAATTAGTGATTAATTATTACAATTAGAATAATACAAGTTAAAAATCATAATGTAATACTGTTCCATATCAATAATCATGACAGGAGGATAAAGTAGTGAACACACTAAATGCTGGAGCAGATGCAGCAAAAGCAAATCATTTGCACCTTACTGGAGGCTGCAAAGGGGTACAGCCACTCAGGGTTTCGGCAAGTTTTGTTAATAAGTTAAACATACAATTAGTCAATGACCCAACAATTCCACTTCTAGGAAAAGGGAGATACTTATTTTTCATGTAAAAATCATACACAAATATTTGTAGCTGATTTATTCACAAATATTGCCATCTGGAAGCAGCCCATATCCTCCAACTGGTGAACACACTCATAGCTGTGACACACTCATGTAGTGCAACACTTGGCTGCAATAAAGTAAAATGAGCATCCACATTTGCAACTCTGTGAATGAAGGCCAAAGGCATTATGCTAAGTGAAAGAAGCCAGATGTCAAAGACTGTATGTTCCCATTTATACGCTGTTCTGGAAAAAATCATTGCTGGAGGGTTGGAGAACAGAGTCAGGATGGTGGAGTAAGAGCAAAGTGGAAGCCCTAGAGGATGCTGTAGGATGGAACAGCTAGCTAGCAGTGTATCTTGATTGTGGTGTTGCTCACACATCTCTAAGCATCTGCCACGCTTAGAGATCTGTGCATCAAAAAGAGCGTTCTTGTATGTAAAACAAAAAATAATGCTTAAAAAGAAACGTGCTATCCGAAATACCCAATTCATGTTCTAGTTTTAGAAATCTCTTCACAAGTGAGTTTTTGTTGTTATGCAATGCTGGGGATGGGGCTGCAGGCATGCTAAGAAAGCTCCAACCTTCTCACACCCTTGCACTCATCCTGTGGCTTTGCGAAGTCCAGTCAAGAGAAGCAGCTTTGAAACTAGCAAGACTGCTTTGTCCAGATCAGACTCGATCGCCAAGGATGAATGAACTGTGATATTCTCATTACTTGAGGGATGTTTGGGAGTTTATAGCTACAGTTTGGAAAACTCCATACAGATGCAGAATGGATGAGGTAGCGGCCAACACTTCTAGGAGACCAGTCACTCATGAGCACATTCTCTATCATGGATGGTGTATACCAAGTCTTAGCAACATCCAGCTCCCCTTTCACACTGGGGGAACCCCTAATCCTACTCATAGGATAGTCAGGTACTATCAAATTGTTCAATCACGTCTGCCTTAAGTCCTTCAACTTCTTCCATCTACGAACACTCTGTGGGATTGCTCCTCTGAGCAATAAGAGCGAACCAGAGCAGATGGGCGGTGGTGGCACACGCCTTTAATCCCAGCACTTGGGAGGCAGAGCCAGGCAGATCTCTGTGAGTTTGAGGGCAGCCTGGTCTACAGAGCGAGATCCAGGATAGCTAGGGTTGTTACACAGAGAAACCTTGTCTTGAAAAACCAAAATAAAATAAAAGAGCGAACCAGACCAAGGAAAAGGGGGAAGGGAGAAAGGGGGGGGGGCCTAATAACAATACAGAATTAGGAAAAGGGAGAATGGGGAAAGGGGACCCCTAGGTAACAATAGAGAGGGATCTGCTGAGCTTGAGGCTGCAAAGCTAAACTTTTCTTTGTCACATCCATTTTTTTCAGACCTTCTACAGAAGAATCCTACTCTATTTACATGACTTATTAAAGATTCATGCCTAAGAAATTAAGTCTTTCAAATAAAAGAGGCAGAAACAGGCTGTTTCGTGTAAATAAATCTTCAAAATGGAAGCCTAAGTAATGATTATGGTATACCAGAATTTTTTCGTGAACTGGCCATTTTGCACAACCACACACTCAGGGTCAAAGCTAATGGAGCCTCCTACCATTATGTCCCCTTGTAATAGACCAATTCTTTCTTCCTCCGGAGACCAGTAGTTGGAAGTTCATGTTCTCTGTTTTGTTCCTTTGAGTCTGTAATTGTTTACCATGGCTGTCAAATACTTCAAGGGGCTGCTAAAAGGAGATCTTTGCACTCTCAAAGAATCGTAACTCCTATGGGTCAACTACAGCCACTGACTAGCCGGGTAACTCTGAGCTTGTCATCGACCTTTCCACTAGGTTACTGATGCATATCTATCTCTCTACAATGTTGAGATGAGTTGTGTGAAATAATACACTTCAAAGTGTGCATAAAAAATGACTAACTCAAGGCTGGATAGACAGTTTAGTAGTTAAGATCACATACTGCTCTTGCAGAGGACTGGGTTTTATTTCCCAGCACCAGCGTATGCATGGCAGGTCATGATTTTCTGTAACCACAGTTCCAGGGAATCCAATACTCTTTTCTGGCCTCTATGGGCACCAGGAGTGCATGTGGTGCACATACATACATGCAGGCTAAACACTCATGCACATAAAATAAAAAGTAAATCATAAATCACAAACTTCTCTGCCAATGCAAAGATTGTTATAATTTCATAAGATTTTGAACCAAAATCTTTAGCAGAAGTATTTGTTTTGAGACAGTTTGTTGTGGAACGTTCGTTTACACTGTAAAAATGTATCTTTGCCAAGGAGCCTTCTGATGGGTTTAATAAAGAGCTGAATGGCCAATAGTTAGGCAGAAAAAGAGGTTAGGTGGGACTTCTGGAGACAGAGAAGATTCTGGAAGAAGAGAGGAAGAGCTGCTAGCCAGACACAGAGAGGAAACAGGAGGTGCAAGATTAAAAAGAGGTAACACCACATGGCAGAACACAGATTAAAAAATATGGGTTAATTTAAGTTATAAGAGCTAGTTGAAACAAGCCTAAGCTAAAGGCCAAGCTTTCATAATTAATAATAAGTCTCCAGGTCATTATTTATGGGCTGACAGTCCAAAGACAGTCTAACAAGAAAGCTTGCTACAACAGCTGCTGCCATGACATGCTGAAACACTTTGCCTCTTAGAAAATGACTCGGGGTTGTTTCATGCAAATCTATTAAATGTGCCCATCTGTGACATTTTGCCATTTTAACCCACTTTCACGTACATAACCTCCACTTCTTCCCATACTCTGAAAGAGCATAGGCCATCTAGCCCACACTGACCCTGCCCTTTCTTCTTCATGCTGTCCCAGGTGCCTTCTGCCCTCTCTTCTCTGAGGCTGTATTATTCAAAACAGACATACGGATGATGGTAAACACTAATCCCGAATGCTAGAGCAAGGGCATCCTTAAGCAAGACAAAGGCTGAAGATCTAGAGAGGAAGGGACTAGCAGCATGTGAACTCACAGAGACTGTGCTGTGTGCCCATGTTTTTGAGGAAGGTCCCTGACTGATCCCAGCATCAGAGCCAGTCTTAGGAAGTTTAACAGTCTGGATCCTAGATCCAGATAGCTTGGGTTGGAATTTTGCTCTTCACTCTTGCTTTTCTTGAAGTCACTTAATCCCTCTCCACTCCATTTCTTTATCTGAAAACTGGGCGTGTTCGCTGGATGAATAAAGCAGCGAAGAGCCCTCAGACTGAGCCCTGGACATTACTGAAGGTTCAGTAGGGACTTGCAATTGTTATCGTTGGCTTCAGGAGCATCATTCTGACTCAGGTACCAACTTTTAGAGGAAGTGCCAGTGGCCAGCGGGTCACATGTCACAGAAACGAGGTGATCTGATTGGGTGAGAAGCGCAGCATATCTCAGAAAGCAGCACAGAGGAAGCCAAAGACAACGGGAAACATGGCTGCTCTCACTACCCAGTGCGGACAGCTCACAGTGATGTCACTTTCGGGCCATCATCCAACTCATCAGAAGTTGACCAGCCCTTATTTACAGAATATGTCACAGGGCAGCTGTGAAGGTCTTAAAGGAAGTGAAACATAGAACCTCTGAGGAATATGGAGTCTAGGACTGGACATGAAGTCTGTATGGAGGCAGAGAGACTGATGTAATATGATGAAGTATAACTTGTGTGGATTTGCCTGTTTTTGTTTTTGTTTTTTTCTTTCTTCTCCAAGTCCCATTTTTTCCCCCTAGTAACAATCAAGAATGAAACAAGAATGCAGAGAATCAGGGAGTGTGTGATCCAGGAAAAACTGTAGGGGTTAGGAAAGCCTTCTGAGTAGTATTTTTTTCTACTCATGTCAGCAGGGCTTCCTGAACAGCCCTGTGTGACAGGTTCTGTGCTAAGTGTGGGAAACACAAGATAAAAATATACTATGTGTTTCTGACCATATTCCAATGACGATGCAGGACCATCCAGGAGTACATTTGTAAGGCTCTTTCTGGTCCTGTGATCAGAGGAAGAAGCATTCTGAAGTGGAGATACAAGGTAGATGAGCATGTTCTAGAGAGGACAAAGGCGTAGCATTATGTGAAAACTCCGAGAGAGAAGGGGAGGGTGGGGGCAGGGTGGGGGACAACAAAGGTGTACCATTCTGTGAAAACTGCACTCCCACACTCCAGGCTTTGTCTGTCACTGTGGAAGTGACAGACGTAACTAGAGAACTGGATATTTTAGGTGAGAGACTGAGGCAGAGACGCCCAAGCATTAGGCATGCAAAAAGAGGAGATGTTCTGTGTTACATCTGGAGGTGGGAAGGGCAAGGAACACCATCCATGGAGGCATACCAGGACCCAGCTGTTTTTGTGGATGGAGTACTAGAAATAGCTCAGTATTCTGAGGCTGTAAGGCTGGAAAGAACAGGATATGACAGATGAGATCAGTCTCTTCCCAGGACTGAAGGACCGCAGCAGCTGTCCTGAAGATGAGGAAGCTCCACCCAAGCATATAAGACAAAGATATGTCATAGTCAGGTTTATCTAAAATTCATAAAGAGCACAGGTGTGGGGGCAGAGTGTGTTAGTGAGGAGTGGGAAGTGCTACATGTAAGAATAGCTTAAGCCAACAGAGGTGTGTTTTCTCACACAGCCAAGGGGTGGTGGCAGCTGTCAGGGCCTGATTCAGATGCTCTGCTTTCTGCATTTTGACTTTGTCATGCTTTATTCTCATAGTGGCCATCCGAAGATGGTTGGTTGAGCTCAACACATTACATTTGTGTTTGAGGCCACAAGAATGGAGAAAGAGCCAACGGTTCCTTTATCATCAATTATAAAGGCCCTTCCAGAGACCAACAGGCTCTTAGCAGATTTTTGGCAGTTAGGTAGATACGATCCCAGATGGCCTCCTTTGGCTGTAAGAGAAGCTAAGCAAGCAATAATTCTCCTCCTATGAAAGTGTGGATGTAGGAAGCTGGAAATAAGCAATGAGCACTTTAAGCTGTCATTTCGTTCACCAAAGCTAGCAGGTAAGAAACAGGAGAACCGGCGGCAGCGGGATAATGGTAACAAAAAAAGGCATGGTTATTACCTCTGCAGGAAACTTGGACCTTAAAAATTTTGATCCAGTTCTTCTTGATGGGGGGGGAGGGAGGATCAGGAGCCATCTCAGGGGAAGCTCAGCAAAGGAATGGATGTAAGTTCAAAAGGAAGACTCAGGGCTGGGTCTGAGACTACAGCTGGGAGGAGGGCCTTTAGAAGAGTCTGGTAGGCCACTGTGATGACATACTTTTAGACAGTGGAGGCAGAAGATGAAAACCCTAAGGGAGACTTATAAAGCGATGGCCAGAGAAGTCAAGGGAGTGGAGAATTTCTAGAAAGAAGTCCCAGAAGAGCCAGAAATACCAAAGAGGTCCCACAAGGTAAAGAAGTGGAAAATGTCTGGAGGATCTGGTCATATGATTTCATAGTTGGTCTTGATCTGAGCAGTCTATTGGTGGAGATGATCTGGTCATATGATTTCATAGTTGGTCTTGATCTGAGCAGTCTATTGGTGGAGATGGCATTCCTTTACCCTGTACTGTAAGGGAGGGCGGCTGGTGAGTTTAAATTCCTTCTCAGTAGAGGCTCTAGAAGTCCAGAGAAATAAAATCAGGCAATAGGAAGTAGAGAAAAAATTAATGGCTTGACTGGAGTGTGTTTAGAGACTAGGAGAAGGGCCAACAGAAGGGAAGGGTTGAAGACACAAGAGACTCTTAAATAAAAGAGGAAAGGCATGCAGGCCTCTCCCCTCATCTGGTCAACCAACTGCATCCCCAAAACTTTCCGAAAATGTACAGATACAGATAACAAATAGGTTTTTAATGAGTCTTATTAAAGCATGGTGTTATAATTGTTCTATTTTGTTACTGTTAATATTTTTAAGATTTACTTTTATTATTATCTTTAATTATGTGTAGGTATATGTGTCTGCATGTCTCTGGTCTCCACATTCCCTGGAGCTGGAGTTACAGACAGTTGTGAGCTGCATGACGTGGGTGCCGACAACCAAATTCAGGTCCTCTGTAAGCGCAGCACATTCTGTTAACCACTGAGCTGCCTCCAGCCTCTTCTGCTGCTTCTAATTAACAATTAAATGCTGTCCCAGGGATGCATACAAAAAGTCATAATACACACAGTTTCAGACATCCACGGAATATATCCTGCATCTGAGGAGGTGGTGACTGGAATCATGACTCCCTAACCAATTTCAGTTTATCTGTCAGAATGGAAGAGGCCGCTGCCATTCCTAGGTTTGTTGCTCTCTGAATCTGAACAATACGAAGTTCCTGAGTCTGAAGAATACAAGAGGAAGGCTGTTGGGAAAGAATCCAAATGAATACCACACCATGTCGCTATGAATTTAAAATCATGGTAAAATTTACATCTTCAGTAACATAGATGACAAGATTGCAAGACTCGGAGTCTTTATACACTGTACATTTACAGCAAATACTTTCTTACTCCATGGTATTTCTTAGGTCCAACATAATTTCATTTGAGCCCCAGTCTGGGAAGACATGCTAATTTGCCCAATTCTATTTTTTCACAGGCTAGCACACCCTCCTTGGAATATAATGAGTAGTTAAGTTATGCAAAGAATCCCTGAGTGCTACAAGAATGGAGCATGCTCATCTGACTATGCATGGAGCATGCTCATCTGACTGCATGGAGCATGCTCATCTGACTGCATGGTGCATGCTCATCTGACTATGCATGGAGCATGCTCTTGAGTACTTGCATCTATCTGCACAGTGAGAAGCGACTGTGTGTAGATGTAACCAAC
>CABHPH010146094.1:4735-31268 GCA_902168325.1 Peromyscus nudipes | reverse complement strand
CTATCTATCTATCTATCTATCTATCTATCTATCTATCTATCTATCTACCTACCTACCTACCTGTCTATTTACCTTTCTTCCATTAAGAACTCACTGGAGTTTTATGGGATTTGCTTCAATTTGTGATTTTATTTGGACAGAATTTCCATTAACACACTGAGATTTCCTCTGCATGAACAGGCTACATACCAATTTATTTAGGTGTTTTATGTCCTTCAGTAAAGTTTATCATTTTATCTATAGAGTTCTTACAAATTTTGTACTTTGAATTCACTTCTTAGTAAATGAGATTTAATTTCTCTAGGACACATTTAAACCAAACTAATCATGGCTTGAATGTGTCACACAAAGTTCATGGGTTGAAAATAACCTTCAATGCAAAGAGGACATGAAAAGATATTCAGCCTTATTAGTCATCAAGGAATTTAAAGTCACAAGAAGATGCCATTATATAACTGAATATCTCAGAAACATGCAATTGACTGAGTAAGACAGTAATTCTGACTGTGGATGAGGAAGTATTTGCTCAGTGGTTTTCAACCTGTGGTCATGACCCCTTTGGATGTTAACTGACCCTTTCACAGGGGCCGCATATCAGATATCCTACCTATCAGATATTTACATTACAATTCATAATAGTAACAAAATTACAGTTATGAAGTCATGATGAAATCATTTTATGGTTGAGGGTCATCACAGCACGAGGAACTTTATTGAAGGGTTGTAGCATTAGGAAGGTGGAGAAGCACTGGTCTAGATGATTATGGAAACTCCTCAGTTTTTTTTCTTATTCTATATGCATTGATTTCAAGTAGGCAGTTAAGTTGGCTGAATTAAGACTGCACGAGGATGGCTTCTTTATGAAAGGTAGAAGCTTGATTTTAGTTCATCTCTTTCCACCTTGACTGAGCTGACTGGACTCTACCCTGCCCATCATGATTTAGGAGTCCTCAGGAGAATGGAGCAGACCTCATCTGGACAGTTTTGACACAATTTTCTACTCACTTTTTGGGGTTTTCCCCTTAACTTCCCTTTAGTAGTTGTACTAAAAAAAAAATCTGTCTCTTGAAGGTAGAAGCCAGGAATACTGCAGCATTTATGAGATCTGGGGGCACCTCTGTGGTAAAGTTTGGTCTTCCCGTTGATTTTAGTAGTAGAATGACGAAACAAATCCACATAATCTTCCATGTTTTGACTTCCATCCAGAGTAATTCATTTGCACTTGCTCTTCAGAATAGTAACTCTGTTTCATACTCTGCATAGAATTTGTAAATGTTGACAGCGGAGAGGCTGGGCTGGATAGGCACTACCACAACACCGCCGAGCCACGCGCTGTATTGGTGCTTTCTGAGTGCTGACACCTCACAATGAAACCTGTGTAAATGACAAAGCTACTAGAAAGTTCACATACTTTTTTTTTTACTTTTGCAGATTAATTGGTTAAAATACCAATAAGATACCTTTTTAGTTCAGAAATATCAGAACTCTATTAAGCAAAAAAACTACATTATTTCTTGTGTGTGCCTCCATTGCATACTCAATCTTCCTTCAGCGATTTCATATAACACTGCTCTGTATGACACTTTCATTTTTCAATTGGTTCTTTCCCTCTTTTAATAGTTACTCATCTTTGGAACCAGAACGAATCTAGTTCTCTCTGTCACATGGCAAGTGCTTGGTCAATGACTATTTCCACATGTATCGCTATATATTTTCTCTCCTATGCCCTTTAGCTAGATGTCTTCTGACCTTCTCTCCAGACATAACTGCTGTCCTCCACTAGATCCTTTGATATTTCAGCTATTGGCTTTTAGAGTGCCCTTCCGGCCTCAACTTGTTTTTCTTCTATTATATGCTTACACACATACCTAACCTCTCAAACTGACCTATACAGCATCCTTCTGCTCTTGAGATATGCCTGTCCTTCTTACCTGGAATCCAGCTTTCTACTCTCCATTATCTTTGATGTGTAGAATAGCCTCACACCTTTCACACAAAGCAGGGCTCTGGAAACTTGGACATAATCACAATACATTCTCTGCCAAAGGAAAAAAAAATGCACCAACAAAGCAACGCACCAGTTCTCTCGGTCATTAGGAAGCTTGAAAATGGCTGAGAAGCCCTGTCTTGCAGGGTGGGGTTAGTAAATCATTCAGGTGGATTAGCAGGATTATAGAAATTACTATGCTCAGTCATGTTGGCTCTGTCAGTTATAGTCTAATGCTTGTGGATCCATATGGCTTCTACCTTTCTGTTGCTGTTCATCATGTTTATTAATTCAACAGTGAATGTTTTCATGAAAAGACATGCCTCTGTGTCATACAAATTATCATTCAGCAAGCAAAAATAATGACAGATTATTCATCCCCTGGATGAAGACTTACTGCCATGGCACAATAGGGTTTATGTAAAGAATTGGACAGTGGGGTATAGCATTATCCAGTAAGATTTTTCAGTGCAATGTTAGGTACACTATAGAAAGGTTTCCCAGTATGGTTCACATCAAGGTTTGTGTGGAAGCAAGAAGACGTTGTTGTACAGTTGGGGATGGGGGGAAGGCAGAACAGTCGAGAGAGCCACATTGACTGGGACAATGTCTTAAATCAGGCAGACAACCTCTAAGGGCAGGGACCATGTAGTCAGCTGAGCAGAGTTTCTCAAAGAGATGGTAAGTTCCGAAAAGAAACTCATCATATGATTGTCCCAATTTTTCTATTTTTTTTAAATCTATACACCTTGTATTTTGGCTTGGATTCTCTTCCATATCTCCATTCATGCTATGAGGAATAGTTTCAGAATTGTTCTTGGGCAGTAAAACTGTGGCATCAATGATAGCATATGGGCTGTGGACTAAGTCGTAATATGTCTGTATATTCATTCTTGCTGTCTTGGAAGCCACTGTGAGATAAATAGAATATAACATTGGATGGGAAAAGATACATGGCCCATTCAAAATCTGGACTTCAGATAACAACCTTCAGAGCTGTGAGGCTGATGTAGGTAAGCCAGATTTTCAGGTAGACACAGACAACCCTGGCCAGATTGGTAGAGTGAGCTAGGCAATTTGAATAACTGGACATAATTAGTAAGTAAATACATAATTTCTGTTCAATGCTAACATTTTCCGAAGCAATATCTAAACAACACAGCTAGATACAATAAAAAGAGAAAATATGTACCATGAGTGAAGGAAAATTCTATAATTTAGAAGAGTATTTTTGAGTAACTTAAATGAATGAGATTTGTGAATTTTAATTTGGGAAAAAATGTGTTTGCTTTATTTAATTCCCAGAACATGTATTGCTATCAATGGTGCCCCTGGGATAGCTAGTGAGTTCTCCCCTAAACTTGGATGTGAAAGCTGTCTCTGTTTATCTTGGGCTTATTGAAGAAGTCAACAAGTCTGTTGGAGTTCAGTAAAGTGAGTCTCTGAAGAGAGTTCACTATCGTGGAAGCCTACATCTGAGCCAAAAGTCAAACATCACGTAGGAGATTTAACAGGGCAATGTAGAAAAATGGAAGACACAAGTCAAGGTGAGAAGTTAGAAAAACGTAGGAAAAGTAATAAACAGAAGAAAGGATTGAAGAATCAGAAACCCATGATTTGAACACTTCCAAGATTTTTTCAACTGATAACCCCTCAGGCATAGAAAAAAAGTACACAGTAAGATTATAAAGTAAAAGAACATATTAACAAATTGGTGTAGTCACAGCTACTGAAATAGGAAAGATAACTATTCTAAAAGATTGTATTCATCATATTATTTTTCAAAAAGACTCATTAAATGGAAGCCCCTTCCTGCTGTAATCAAAAGTCCCATTAATCTGCATATTTTACAAGGACCTTACAAACCCAGCCAGCCAATCTGAAGTGCCTCTCTGACGATTTTTGTAGTTTTTCCCTTTTTCTTCAACCTTCTTCTCTTTGGTTTCATACACTGATCAGAGCCAGGTTTTATTCCAGCGTATTTGAGTAACAATAGATGTAATTGTCAGCCTCCCCGGGGCTAGCCAGGATTTATGAAATTAGACATATTTGTCTTGATGTTTAGGAACAAGCATGAAATTCAAATCTGTGTGTTGCCACTCCTCGGGTTGGGTCTTTAATGTTCAATGACCTAAGTTCATTGTGGTTTTAAAAAACACTATATAGAAGTTGTGCTTACCATTGAAAATTAAAACCACTGAAAGCGTTGGCAACAACAACCACAAAAGATCTTATTCAAAGTAATTGTGGGGTATTGTACTTCACATGCAGATGGAGAGTCACTGACTTGGAATAGGGCTACATGTGTGTTGAACTTCACAGGCAGTTGCTGTGGGAGGTCTTTCTGTATGCTGTGAATTTGTGTGGCTCCTAATGGATAATAAATAAAGCTGCATTGGCCTATGGTAGGGCAGGATGGAGCCAGGTGGGAATTTCCAAAAGAGATAAATAGAGAAGAGGGGTGGGTTCGAGGAGATGCCTGGCCACCACCGAAGAAGCAACAAGATGCCAGCAGACCAGTAACGCCACAGCAACATGGCAATATATATAGATTAATAGGAATGGATTAATTTAAGATGAAAGAGCTAGCTAGCAAGAAGCTGAAGCCATAGACCAAACAGTTTGTAATTAATATAAACCATTGAATGATTATTTTATGAACGGCTGTGGGATCGCAGGGCCGGGAGGACCAAAAACTTCCAGCTACAGGCAGCAATGGTGATGACTTTATGGTATAATTAAAAGTATGTCTTTGGTCTTTGGATTTCCTTTGGGTGTGCATTATACACATTATACTCTCCCAAAGAGGACTGGGAGTTACTCTGGTGTCTTTATTGACCATGGAATGGCTACTTTCCTTCTTCCACACACAGGAAGTGTAAACATGTTTCTTCTCAACCAGTGATCACCTAGTGGTCTTTTACTCTTTTACTTACAACTGAATCTGCAGCACCTCCAGTATTTATACATAATTTACTCCAGAATTTATACATACGTTACTCCACTCTTCTTTCTCATCTGAAAAGAAGGGATAATACTTCCCACAAAAGAGAAATATCGCCGGGCGTTGGTGGCACACGCCTTTAATCCCAGCACTCGGGAGGCAGAGGCAGGCGGATCTCTGTGAGTTCGAGGCCAGCCTGGGCTACCAAGTGAGCTCCAGGAAAGTCGCAAAGCTACACAGAGAAACCCTGTCTCGAAAAAAAAAAAAAAAAAGAGAAATATCAATATCTCTTGACTCTAATCAGCATCATCGTTTCTGGATTCTTCTTCACAGGAAATCGTTTTTATTTCCTCTATCATTTTTTGTTTGTTTTCACAGCTGTAGCACAATAAATAGGAAGGAGAGAGATGATGTTACTTGTGAATTGTCTCCTTTAAAAGTCATTTTATTGTTTTTAGTCTTTTAAAGTTTTTTCTTTATGCATAAATGAAGGAATATATTAATATGTGTCTCATAGCACTGCTTTCTTTCACAAAAGTACGACCCTAAAGGAAAAGAGTGACATGCTCAGCTGAAGTCATTAGGGCAAACATAATGAAGGACCCATGTATAGAAATGTAGACAGAGTACATAGGTCAGGCTGAGGGACCTCATACAGGTAAAGGGAGGGTCTGCCACTGTTTTCAAGTGTGATAATAACGTAGCATCAAATGGTGAGCGCTACCTGAAAGAGCACCCATATTACATCCTACACTTGTCTTCTCAGTCCCTAAGAGGTGAGTGTTCCAGAGCCGGAGGTGAGTAAGCAACTGTCACTGAACTTTCAGCTTCTTGTCACCATCTTGTCTTTCCTAACTCTGCTCAGACAGTTTTGAAATATTCTTTCCATTAAAATACCTTCCTTTGATGTGCCAGGAGTAAGTTCTGCAAATAAAATGTGTGGTTAAATACTTCAGGATCCTGTCATAATGCTCATTATTTTTCTATCTGAATCATGTAATACTGAATTGAACCCTTTTTTATGAAATTTACCTTTTTTTGTGGCTTCTGGGCTTTTGATAACCCATTTCGGGATTTATGGTTATATATTGGGCTCTTTTCCAGGTCATTTCAGCGTATTTAGCTACTGCTTTCTCCCCAAAGTTGGGCATCATGCAACATAAACTCCCTTTGTCTTTTATTATTTCATGAATGTTCAATGCTACACTTATAATTTTGAAATTACATCTTTCAAATATTTATCTTCAAACCTATGTGAAGGGCAGTCTTAAAACATAAGTAGAATAGAGTCTCAAGATATAAAGCTCCCATGATACACTAAAATCTAACTTCCTGTCTCAATTTTGCTTGTCTATCCTAAATTCAGTTTAGATTTCTGTAACCTGTTATAGATATTTCTACTATTGGTGATCAGTTTTTAACATGTCTTTTTCTCTGCCTCAGTTCATGTGTGTATGATTAACACATTTTCTGCATGCATGTGCTTCAGACATATTTCCTAAAGGAAATTCATGAATTTTCATAGAAATCATATTCACTACCAGTCCCTATTTATATTATGTATTCCAAATGCAGGGATTTGGAATATTGGATTCACTCAGTATGCACATATATCCAGTTATGCTCTCAGTCATAAATTTATGTTGTTATATGTAGTATATGATCCTTATTGTGTCTTCTCATTTCCCATAGTACCGCCCACTTTCTTTATCCAAAATATGTGGATTGTTTGTTTAATTATAGACCTTACTTCTCTCTTTCTTCCGGCAATTGCTCTCAGGATCACTGCATATGTTACACTGTACTGTGATATCAGCTTTCCTACCATAACCTTAAATGCTATAAAGTTGGGATTCAGTGTTTTGGAACTCCGTGGTATTATCAAAGCCATTTTTTATTGAAAACTGACTAAAATATATTTTCAGATATTATTGCTTCTATAGTCAGTCCCTAGAATTTTATGTGAGAAAATTATTACAATTTCTTCCATATTCTTTCTCTATTCCCACAATAAGATAAAAAACATATTATTTATATATAATTCATCCAATATAGATGTCATGCATTTGATCAGAAATGTTTTTACCTTATACATCACATCTAAACAAAATAATACAGTTAGAAAGTTATATTCTTAGTTTATCAGTAAAAAAAATAATCTAAGAAATAACATGACACCAGATTTTTATTGAGCGTCCACTATGTAGTGTTCTGAGTTAGTTTTAGATTTTAACAGTCTAACATTATAGCACAGGGTTGTATTTACGCTGCTATTTTATAACCAAGGAGTATGTTCCTGTAAGCCACCAATCTATCTGAATACTAATAGAAAGGGCGCGGAATTCTCTGGCTGCGATGGAAGGAAAGGGGCATTACTTTAAGTGTACTGACACATATAAAAATTAGAATTCTTAAAATATGTTACTTTCCTGCCTGTATCTATTTATAATAAATTCACCCTAGTTTCTAAATAACAAATACGTGTATCATCAGTCCCCTTTGTCATATAATTCAAGTTTATCATTCTGAGTTATCTTCTACCGGTAAGTATGAATTTTCTTGATAGCTGTGATACCACAGTAAATTTCAAACTCTATAATTTGTTTCACTGGGTATGTCGAGAAATGTATGGAAAGCAAATCACCAAAGGCTCCTAAGATCTGTCCATGGGAGCGGCCAAGTCTACATAAGGAAGCCTCAGTGAGACGTCACTTGGGGAATAAGTGTTTACAACTGTAAAGTGTATTTCAATTCTAGTATGAATTTCAAAAATACACAGTGTAACATAAGAGGTTGGATCATGGTGTACATCTGTGCATATTTTCCACTACAGAGCATGTTAGGTCAGAAACCAAAACTCTACTAGCACTTTGTATAGCGTGTTGTTTACTCCAACACAACTATACATCGGCCAAAGTGGGTCATTTTCTCTTGGTTCTAATTTGAAATAACCTTTACAAAGCTGGCAAAAAAAAAGAGAGAAAACAAAATTTGATGATATGACCAAGGAAAGGAGACCATAATTACTGCCCTTACAGCTATTGGAAAATTTTATATCATTAATTTATAATTAAGATGAAATTTGAGTATTCAAAAATATTGTTAAAAACTAGTACAAAAGATGTTTATATGACATGAAAAAACTGTATTTATTGAATAAATTAATTTACAATTAATTTTTTCTCATCCTGATGATTTTAAACTTGTTTAGCTAACAAGATCTAATGGTTTTTGTGAAAATAAGTAGAATTCCTTAGTAAACTACTATCAGGTCTCACAACACACAAAAACCATAAAATTGATGTTTATCTTTCAGTTATTAATCTGGATTTATCCTTATAAAATAATAAAATAAATAAATAAAAGTTGCCAAAGCAACAAAGAGAGATGAATTCTGTGATGTTTACCATAAATTCACAAAAAAAAATAATTGAAAAAAATAGCAAATAGTCAAGGTGAGTATATTTACTAACCTTCTATGAAATAAAAAGCTTCCTTAATGCAATAAGAAATTTGTCTTTGAAATGCATAGCAAACATCATACTTACAGTAAGTTATTTTTAAAATTTCTCAATAGTAAGAAAAATAATAAAACAACTGTGATTGCCAATATCACTAAACGTGATAATAAATAACTTAAAAAATAAACATGTAAAAGGATGTCAGAACTTAAATATTTAAATGCATATGAGGATGTTACAATTGTTACAAATTTTATTAATCTCATTCTAACAGATTATTCATTCTTTTTTATCTGTTACCTACTTTTACAAACTTGATAAACATAGTATAGGATCAATTATTTTTACTGCAACATTCTGATTTTTTTTAATGTCTGATCTTTTGTGTATATATCTTGGCCTACAGGGGATTCCCATGTATGAAGACAAGTGGGTCTATCTGTCTATATCTGTTTCTTGTGTCTTTTCTTGGGCTTTATTCATTCAGTTTGCTTGTTTTGTCCTAATCCAATGTGTTAGTTTTGTTTTATCCTATTATATTTCATTATATCATAATATATTATATCATATTATATCATATCATATTATATTACATTCCCTTAGAAGCCTATTGGCTTTCCCACGAGAAACAGAAACAAGGTGGATGTGGATGGGAAAGGAGGTAAGGAAGAACGTGGAGGAACAGAAGGAGGGGAAACTGTAATGAGAATTTATTTTGTAAGAAAGAAATCTACTTCAAATAAAAATATAAAATTGTATGTATATATTATAAGTATAAAAACTAAAATCAACTATCATCAACAACAACAAAAATCAGTAAAAACAACAGCCATCTGTAGTCATATTTTTGTCGGGACCACCAACTCACAAATAATGATACGGAGAATAATTATTAATTATAAAAGCTCAAACTTAGCTTAGGCTTTTTTCCTGGCTAGTTCTTATATCTTAAATTAACCCATATTTTAAAATCTACATTCTGACGCGTGGCTCATTACCTCATCTCCATCCTGCCTATCCTGCTTCCTCTGTATCAGGCTGGCAACTACGATTTTATTCTTCCCAGAGTTCTCTATCTGCCTGAAAGTCCTGCCTCTCCCTCCTGCCTAGCTATTGCCCATCCAGTTGTTTTTTTTTTTTTTGCACCAAGCACAACAATACATCTTTACACTGTGTACAAATCTCCCACAATAGTCATCAAGTGAATTCATGAATTCCATGTGACAAATTCTAAGTTTTACTAAAATTGTGGTATACAAGGATTCAGAGACAGTAACAAGTAGTGACAATGGTAACGACTTGTCAACTGATACAAATAAATTGACAAAAGAATTCCTGACGACAAAGAACACTGGTATGGCTTACAATACTAATGTCAATTTTGATTTAAAAAAAGTGCAATAATACAAATGCATATATTAAGAATGTGTAGATGTAGTGAATACAGAAAGAGAAAATGAAATCCACATGTAACTTTAGAGAAATCCATAGCTGATCTACCATAATGATGGAGAACAACCTTTTGAGTTAATGACATTAGGGAAATGGTTATCTATGAAGAAAAAACAAAACTAGGATCTTTCCTCTAGAACATGGTTAGAAAATAAACCATATAAAATATGATTATAAGGTTGAAAAATGAAAGAGTTTAAATATTTTTGAAACCATATGAGACTACCTGTAGGTCCTTGAAATAGGCATGCTGTTGTAAAACACAAAAAATGTCAACCATAAACCAACCAAACTACATCATTTTTATCAAAATAACTTTAACATCATCAAAATATGAAATTAATCTATTTTGGTTGGTTTATGGTTATTTTTTGAATCTTATAAAAAAAGATATAAACTTTACATATGAATTTGGGGCAGATATTGACAGTAGAATTAACCCAAAACAGATTACTCAGAATTTCTACCTATATGTCCCTCTTTCACAGACCTTCCATCCGTCCTTCTCTCTTGTGCCTGTCATCCCTTTATGAGGACTCTGAAAATTCAGATAATGGCAAACAGACCTCTACCCATCAGAATCATATGGCTCTGTTTCTCCAGATAACAATCAATCTGGAGATGAAAGCTACATCCAGGATTTTTTTTAATTCTGTTTTGTTTTCTTCTCAAATGCCTAATTGACTTTTAATGTAGAAATTTCAAGAAGACATCTGGAATGAACATCTTCTTACAGTTATTCTGTCTCTTCTGATAGCACTTAAGATGTCAACCTCTATTATAGGTGTTTTCCTTTTGAATTACACACTCACAAAGAGAGAATCCAGTAAATTCTAGAAAACATTGGAAAAGGAAAAGGAGAGGGGGGGTAGCAAAAGACAAAGATGTGGAGGCGAGAGGAGAGGAGGAAGACAGAAGGGAAGAAAGAGGTGAAAAGGGGGAGAACCTGGGGGAGAAGAGAGATGAAGAGTAAAGGAGACAACAAAGACAAATTGGTAGACGTCTTCAGTTTCCTATGAAATCCCCAAAGGTTAATTTCATGAAAATAAAATAATCCTGCTTATGTAAGTAAACTTGCTCAGCCAACTCAAGGTTAGTATTTTAAATCTTTAAGACACTGCAAAAAGTCAGTTGGGGAATCTCCCTCCACTTTCTGTCTCTTTTTGTCAACTTGCTCTCATCTAAAGTTCTTGTTAGGTATTCATGGTGTTTGAGGATGACACATCAAACGCCCTTGTCTGTCTTATCTCTAGAGAGGAATAATTGATTTTTGAATACTCTGTGACACTTTTCACATCTTAGTCATTGTTGTCCCTGTGTCCTAGCTTGGTGTTTAATTTATTTCACCAAGCACTCCTGTTCAATTCCTAATGCTTTTAGAATTTATAGTTCTCATTTTGCAATTATTTACTGCACTGCTTTATATTTTCCATTGACCCTCTTTGTACCTAAACTATACCACACCAAATAATCGAATTAATTTAGTTGGATCTGTAAGGCTCTATCATACTCTGGACACTGTACAAACCTTAAGAAAAATACAAGTCACTATTACTATGCATGGTGTATTGACTTGCACACTCTCTATTCTGTTTCCAAAAATTGCATTTATCATTTAAATTTAACCTTTCGTGACACATAAAAGCACAGGCAATTTTAACAACCATCATCTAATATATGATGGTTGTTAATCTCTTTCTTTTGTAGTTCGTTTCTCAATGTAACATTTTATTACTTGACTTTCTTTTATCAAATTATCACATTTTCTGAGTGTTCTAAGACAGCAATATTTTCCAGTTTTGTCTTATTTTTTATTTCAATAAAAAATTATTTTGCTACCAAATGTATGACTCCACAAGTGTTAATTGGCCTGTTCTTAACTGCAATGATCTCACGGAATCACAGCAATCATCAGTTACTGTATGTTACTCCCATGCAACTTTTTGTAAATTGCAATGTATTTTTAAAATTCAGTTCTCAGAACATGTTTCCTCTTGCCTTATTGGAGTCTAAAAAGCAGACTTTCATTCTTTACTACATTATCCAAGATTACTGCTTTATCTGTGCAATTATGGGGTTTAGATCACACATTTTTCCTACTTTATGGCATGGTATATATTAAATTTAACTAGTCATTGAATTTGATTTGGCTTCCACCTGCCATTCTGTTGTCTTGGTTAATGGATGAGATTCCTCTTAATGCTATATCATTACAACAGTGTTGTCACATAGTTTTGACCTTGACTGTTTAATTATGGTGTGTTGAATGCATAATGGAGGGGTTCTACCATGGATGGATTCAGGGTGAAAGCCTCCATGCTGAGCATCAAATGTCTCTATCCGCCAATGTATTAAAGCGTCATCAAAATGTTCTGGTGCTAAGATTGCCCATAATAAATTCTTATGGAAGCCTATGTTGATAAAAGATTCTGTGGAGTTTCCCATTCTGTGGAAACAAAGGCTAATTTCTAGAAAGTGACTCTGTTAAATTAGAAACGAACCACTTCTGTCACTTGGAACTGTGGACAAACAAATAACACCAAGGTTTAATTAAGCATCCTTCATATCTTTGCTAATTTTAACATGAATCATTTTCTGACAATTATCAAAAGTCCAACTCTCCATCACATCCAAACAATCAGAGAGCCCTGCCCACTTTCATTTCTGTGTACTTAATACCTTCAAACACATATTTAGTCAGTTTTTTAAAATCTTTCTAGGTCTTATATGGGGAGTTAGTTCATTATCAGGAAAAGTGTTCTGAATAAATGATCTATATGTCAACTAGTTTTGGAGAATGTCTTTGGGGGCAGTGGATTAAAAGGGTCTCAAATAATTTCTGAAAGATCTTTTCCCAGAAAGAGTGCCTTATCAGGTGACTCGCAAGTGCTACAGAAACAATAAATCATTTCAGGTTTAGTCAACCAACTCTCAGATTCCGGTAGACCTAGCAGAAATAAGGAGAAATACCAAATTATCTCCACATTTTCAATGTTCGTTACTCTGACTTGAGATATCCTAAGGTTGGCAAAGCTCTTGAAACTCTCATACAACTTTCTACCATGAGTGTGGCCTCCCAAGGAGCCAACAGAATAATTGGTTTCATGGAGAACTGAATATTAAGGAAAGATAGATTTACAAATGCCATACCTTCCAACCATCAACTTTGAAATCAGGAACATAAAACATGAGAAAGAGCTTCCTGAATGTGGAACTTCCACTTTCTTTAGGGTTACAAAGGATAATTACATGGGGGGAAATGTCAAGCATGTGAGATTCAAGAAAGTAGTTCCTTTGAAGTCACAGATGGATAGGTTTTTGATTCTTTAAGGAAAGGATCTGTCCCCTCATTTAGACATGCATATTAAAAGCTGAACAAGCTGACTTGAATAAATCTCCTTACCTCAAGATTATATACTCACGCTCCCACTTTAAGAACTGGTAATTTGCACTTTATAAATTTATCCTTGAGTCCGAGGTCATTACTTTTATTTTACTACTTTGTTTAATTCACTCAGCACTGTTAGATATGGGAATCAATACTTTGAGAAATTGCACGAAAGAAAAATGATTCTCAATAGGAGAACATGGGTTTGAGTTAAAGGCTCACCGAACATGCATGAGTCATTACCATGGGAAATTCTATTAGGAAATACAAGGATATAAAAATAAATGGTATTATTTTATTTCTCATTTTAGTCATAAGTTCTCCTGAGTGCTTGTCTCAAGCTGTGGCCCTAAACTATTAATTATTTTATGCTAATGTGGTATAAGTGACCCATCAACCATTATCAGTTGTTTCCACTTTGAGCTTTAATAGAGCTAAAATACAGTTGATTAAAAAAATAATGTAGGGTTCAGGAACCTGACTACTTATTTTTTGAAAAAAAAAACAGGAAAAAAAATAAGCATGACATATTCTATTTTATACAACAGGGTTTTCAAACTTTTGCTGAAAAGTCCAGAGAGTCAATATTGTGTTCTCCATCAGCTCAACAATGCTATCTGTGCTGTTATTACAAAACACTCCCCACCTGCCAAAAAAATAACATTTAAATAAATGGCTCCCTTTCCTCCTTTCTTCTCTCTCTCTCTCTCTCTCTCTCTCTCTCTCTCTCTCTCTCTCTCTCTCTCTCCTTTTCCATTTTTTTATTTTTTTGGTTTTGGGGGGTTTTTTGGGCAAGAGAGTTTCTCTGACTGGCCTGTCCTGGAACTCATTCTGTAGACCAGGCTGGCCTTGAGGTGAATCATAGAGATTCACCTGCCTCTGCCTCCCAAGTGCTGGGATTAAAGGTGTGCACCACTACCACCTGGCTAAATTGCTCCTTTTCTACAACAAACTGCCATACTTAGAGAAAACAGCAACAATCTGGATTCGGCCCATGAGCCAAACATAGTTTTCTTACCCCTGGCTTAAATAAACAAAATATTCTATAAATACCAATTATGATACAATGCTTGATCTACAAATCTAGATTATGTATAGCTAGCAAAAGTCTGATCATGCAACAAGCATGTTACTAATTCCAAATCCTTCATAACTGGGAGAATGGTATTGCTCAGATCTCTTTTACTTGCCTCATTTGAAAACTAATTTACTGGCTGATCAAGAGACTGGACAATTGGCTGCATTAATGTCCTAAGTTGACATAAGAACTTAACATGAACAGAGTACTTTAGACAACAAAAAAAGTGTTCTTTCCCTGGTTTGAACATGGAAATCTGGAATTAAAGAGAAGACAGCACTTCATGAGTCTTTAGAAGGTCGTCCCTCTTGCCTGTTCCCAGCTTCTGATGTTGCTGACAACCTTGACATTCATAAATTGGACTCATCACTCCCCAGTCCCTGCTTTTATCATCATGTAGCAATGTGTGTGTGTGTTGAGTATCTTTACTACTGTTTTTATAAAGACATTACCATTTATATGGATTTTGCCCACCATAATCCAGTATGAGCTCAAGTTGGTTATACATGCACAGACCCCAATTGTAAAGTAAAATATTTATGCTGTTAGAAAACAAAGCTAATCCATATACATATGAATTTATATCAATTAAAGGGTATACTATAAACTATTGATATTATTGGTTAAAATTTATTTTTACGAACATCAATTTAGAGTAACTGACATGATTCAGGGGTCATAGTGCTGAATGTGAAACACTGTGGGCATTTAAAAAAATAAATCTAGGAACACCAAATGTTTTCCATGCAAGACAATTATGTACAAATAAAAATCATCTTTCCACTGGGGGTGGGTGGAAATGGGAACAAGAGGGATCAGGTATGTGGGGGTTGGGACAGGGAGAGTGTAGGGAGAGACAAGTAGAATTGTAGGGCATTTGCATGGGCAATGTGGAAAATTATTGCAGTAGAAACTCCCAGGATTCTATGAGTGTGACTCCAGTGAGGACTTCTAGGAATGGAGGATTCAGAGCTTGAACTGGCAGTACTCTGTAACCAGCAAAGCTTCTAGTTGATGGAACTGTGACACCAACCTAGCCACAAAACCTTCAACCTACATTCTGTCCCTCCTGCAAGATGTACTGGGGCAATGGAGGCACAGAACTTGTGGAAGTTGCCAACCAATGACTGGTCTAATTTGATGCCCATGCCAGAAGAGGGAATCAATGCCCACCCAGCACTGCCTGGATGACCAGGAACCAGAAGCTGTATCACCCAGAGAACTAAGATAGACCAAAAAAAACCCAAAATAATAATAATAATAATAATAATAATTCCTGATAATATTCTTATGTACTCATCGATGGATGCCTAGCCCAATTGTCATCAGAGAGGCTTCCCTGGGAGCTGAATGGAGCATATGCAGAGACCTACAGCCAAACATTAGGTGGAGAGAGAGTCCAAATTGGATCTCCATTGGGCACCTCCACTTGGAGCTCTGGGAACCCTGTGGAAGATTGGGAAGAACTGTAGGAGTCAGAGGGGTCTAGGATACTCGGAGAACACAGCCCACAGACATTAACTAAGCAGGATTCATAAAGGCTCACGGGTACTGAAGCAGCAATCATGGAATCCACATGGGTCTGCGCTGGGTCCTCTACATATATGCCATGGTTAGCTTGGTGTTTTAGAGACTCCTAACAGTGGGAGTGGGGATATCTCTGACTACTGTGTCTGCTCTTGGAACTCTTTCCCTCCTACTGGGTTGCCTCACTCAACCTTGAGATATGATGGTTTGTGCCTAGTCTTAATGTATCTTGTTATTGTGGATATTTCTGGGAGACCTGCCCTTTTCTGAAGGGAAACTGAGGAGGAGTGGATCTGGGGGAGGGGGAGGTGAGGGGAGACACTGGGAGGAGTAAAGGGAGAGGAAACTTCAGGTGGGATGTACAAGTAAAATAAACAAAAGAAATTGCCATTCTGAATTGCCAATATGCAAGTGAAAAACTATCCCTAATCATCCTGAAGCAAAACTTATTAAAGTCATAACTAACTCAAAGAAACAGTGAAATGTTTACAGAAAATTGTAAGATTTAGCTGCGTACAGAATTGTATAAAAGGAATTGCGTTACTATATATTTAATTCAATTAAGTACTTTAATACTAGATTATCACCTCATCAAATTTTATGAATTAATTAATAGCATTCGCACTCTAAATTTTATTAGCCAAAGATGACAGACTTGAATGAAATTGTAAATTATTTCTGTATAGTAAATCAAAGGAAAGGCTTGTTTTGAATACACCCCCGAGACATGAGGAGGGCAGCATTAGTTCATCAGGACAGGGTAAACTGGAACCACTTGTCCATTGTTTCAGATAAAGACTAATTTGCTGGTTTTGAAGATTAGGTTCTATTGACAAATCTAAGAGCATTAGAGGCTATGAAGATCTGTCAAAGAAGTTTTTTCCACTTGTCTCACTGATACCAAAACTTAGCAAAGGGTAATGGATAAAAGATACCTATTCCACCCGGGGAAGGGGAAAACTCCTTTCTTTTCAGCAAGCACACAGTGAAATTTGTGGGTTAGAAGAGTATGCAGGAAGAGGGGTATATATTTTCTGCCTCCTATAAATTTTTGAGTCACTCAAGTCAACATTTCTGGTTAGACCAGTAAATAGCAGTGAAACATTCCAGAGGAAATGTCAGGTTGCCCTAGCAACAAAGCAAATGTGCACTATCTTTCACGCATGGAATTTGGGGTGTTCAAGGACCTTGTTTAGATTAGCCATGTATTCAAAGTGGGATTTGGAAAAGCCCACAAGTGTCCTCAAATAGAGTCATTGAAAACTAATGTCATTCATAACTAAAACAGCATTTGCATTCAAAACAAAGCTGAGAATACTGCCTTATGACTTTTGGTCTACAGACTTCCATTAAGTTTCAAGAATGGTCAGTTCTCTGCATTTGAAAGTATCATTATCAAAGGCATCTTGTGTTTGGAGGGTTCAAAGTCATCAAGAACAATTGTTGCAGGATCAGCACTATATTTGAACAATGGAGAAAGATGAATCTTATTGTCTGACATTTAAATGATTCCCTAAAATCTAAATAAAAATCAATTTTATCTCTAAATACCATAATTAATATTCTTCTTTCATTAACTCTGTTAACCAATTGTTTGTGAGTACCACACAGACCCCAAATTAGAAGGTCAAGAAAAAGGATTTGCAAAGAATGAGTTGAAAGCATGTTTTTCATCCGTATCTTCCAACATCTTCAAGTCCTCCAAGGTAGTATATGCAGGAACTAATTCCGATGCTCGGGGAGAAAACAGCAGTTGCAATGCATATTGTCCCACCCTATTAATTTTCTGGTACAAAGAGAACTGTTGATTTCAGTAAATAGGCAGAGCAAACATTGTTCAAAATGTGTCTCCATCAATTAAAATTGATGAAGAGTGATGATCAGTGCCTTAAGTACCCTGTGATCTAGAGAATTCTGTTCATCAAGTTTAGTAGTTCTTTCTGCCCCTTTTCTCATAATGTGTGGCAGTATTTTCCAGTCCGTGCTTTGTGTTTTTATGTTACACAACGGCATCAGGCAGAGAGCACTGCTCATCAATTCAGCATTAATAAGGGGTGGTCCGTGCCTTAACATCGTCTTACATGCACACTAATGTTCCTGCTCTCCCTACTCTCCATCCTTGGTGCAAAGCTGTCATTTTCACTAATTAAAATTCATTACCTCCTCTTGAAGCAGAGAGGCTGAAAAATTACTGACTGGCTGTCTCCATCGTGCTTAATAAATTCCCAGAGAATAATAATGTCCTTTAGGAGGATTGCTTTTTAACTTCTCATCACTCTGGCAAGACAGTAGCCACAGTTAGGCTGTTTGGTTTGTCATTTGTGGCATTCTACTGTCTACTGGGAGGGTTCGGCCATTCAGCATTTATACCATTCACTTGTATCTAACGAACACAACATTTCAAATATACTTCATGTCAACCTTGCAACATGACATCCAAAACTCTTAAATAGCCTCTCCAAGTGACTGAAAGCTCTAGGTGAACTATCATCTTCTCCAATATTAATAATGCCAAATTTATTAATTTACACCCCAAAGTGGGCCATCCATCTAAACCTGTCTCTTTGTAGGCTGCTATGAATTCATTTGTTATACTCAGCATTGTTTCATTCTTCTTGCCCAGATAATTCCAGGGAGAAGTCTGGTATGCACCCAGCACAGAGTGGAGGATGTGTGAGCTGAATGTAGAGATATTCCTAACACCAAGGAGTCATTAAGTGCACAGAGCAATGTCTTTGTTAACTCATCCCTGTTCTGTTAACACACATTTCTTTCTGTTTTTCTGTGTCAATTATCTGCGTTTTTTAACTTTGTCAAAAATTTTAGTGTTACTGAGATGATATTAGATAGTAACTTGAGGATATTTATAGAAGTAGTTTGTTTTTTGTTTTTTTGTTTGTTTGTTTGTTTTTTGAGACAGGGTTTCTCTGTGTAGGTTTGTGTCTTTCCTGGAACTCACTCTGTAGCCCAGGCTGGCCTTGAACTCACAGAGATCCGCCTGGCTCTGCCTCCCTAGTGCTGGGATTAAAGGTGTGCACCACCACCGCCCGGCTAGAAGCAGTCTTAATTTCCGAGTAGTACTGTAGCTAGAGTTTTCCTGCCGGGCCCACAGTCAGGACAAATCTCTGCCACCCGCCAGTCTCCAGCTCCCAAGTCCCGCCAGTCTCCGAGCCCACTTATAAAATAAACACACAGACGCTTACATTATTTAAACTGCTTGGCCATTAGCTCAGGCCTATCATTGTCTAGCTCTTACTCTTATATTTAGCCCATTTCTAATAATCTCTACTTTGCCACGTGGCTCGTGGCTTACCGGTACCTTACATCTTCCTTCTCCTGGCCGCGGCTCCAGCCAGTCTCTTCTCTACCTTCCTGTTCCCTCAATTCTCCTCTCTGTTAGTCCCGCCTATACTTCCTGTCTGGCTACCGGCCAATCAGCGCTTTATTGATACAGAGTGATATCCACAGCACTTGCCCTTTTTTTTTTTTTTTTTTTTTTTTCAAAAAGGAAGGTTTTAACTTTAACATAGTAAAATTACATATAACAAAACAATTATCGAGCAAGAATTACAGTTACAATATTAAAGAAGATATCCTATCTATCTTATATTTATGAGTTTAAGGTTTTACATCTAACTTATCTTTTATCATAACTGAGGAAATTATAACTATCTAGTCTTCAACCACATCAAAGACCTCAGAAGGATATAATACTACCTGAGAAATGGAGAAGATGTAAGCAACTTTTGGGAGTCTTGTAGGGTAGACAGAGACAGCTGACAGCCTGGACAGTCATTCAAAGTTTTCTTGTAAAGTTGGGGCATCTGTTTTCAGCTTCTGTGTCCTGTAGAATGTCTGGCAGTTTCCTCTGTAAAGCAGGAACCTGAAGGATCATTTTGTCAAGCAAAGTTCAGTGGTTACCTTTCTATGGGTCCTGCATGTCCAGTCGATCAAGCAGTCCAGGCAAGAACAGTTTCTTGCCCAAATGGCTATTTTTGCCAAGGTGAAGATAAACTCCATGTGGAGTGTCTTCGATGCCCATCCTCCTCTGAAGTAAATCCAGTGTTGCCAGGAGCAGACGTGTCTCACTGTCCAGAACGTCTAAATTTTTAAAACATTTTAAATGCCATATTCTGTAGGTCTTTGAAGTATTTGAAGACTACCTATCTATCTGAAATATATCTATGTATACCTAGAAGACTTAACTAACATGGCTACAAATATGATTATCATAGATGACTAATTATTAATCTATTTCTTAATTATCTATTACAATTTTAAATGAGTTACATAAACATAATACCTCAAACAAAAGTAGAAATATACACACAGTATAACAAAATCAACTTTAAGTTTGTATCAATAAACTAAAATTTATACCAATGTAAAACTTTTTAAACATAAACTAAAATTTATACCAATGTAAAACATTTTAAACATGTTGTTTTTTAAAAGTAGATTCACTAATCTATCCTTTTATCCTATCATCTGTATATCCTATATATATCATATCCCCTTTTGTTTTTTAGAAAGAGATCGCATTTATAATTAACCTGTTTTAAATAAAAATATTGGTTTTTCTCTGTCCCATACCAGAGGGCTCTTCTGATATGGGACAAAAGAATCTTTTAACCTTTTATTTTAAGAATATGTCTGGGTTTAGAGAGGGAGTGAGCCCATTCCATCTCCAAAGCCAGCTTGGTATATTTGGGAATTTGGGCGTAGATTCTCTTACTACTTCTTGCTGGAGGAGGGCGCTGTACCTTATGGGGACATAAAGAACATTTTAGGATTATGGAGTAGTCCATGAGGGTGTATCATCTGAGCCAGTTGTCTTGAGATGTTCTGGATGTTGGATCATCTGGGCCATGGTGTCATTGGAGACCTCAGGTGGTCTTGGCTGGTCAAACCTGATGTATCTTAGTCTGGAACAAATCCATAGCCTCTGGCTTTCTGTGGAAACAAAAGCAGAACTTCTTTTCCAAAGCAACATATCCTTATATCCAAATTTTGAAGTCAAGGTATCTTTAAAATATACATATTGGTTTAACTCAGCTTTCTTTACAATCAAATATCTCTCTGCAGTTAAGAATCCCAAAGACAACACAATCCAGATTCTCTGTGTGATATCCATCTTTACGTGGCTTATATTTTATATTACCTTTACTATCTCTTTAAAGACTTCATTTTTTAAAACTATCATTTCTTTATATAACTGTATATATTTCTTTTTATCTCTCTTTGAAGCCTACGTACATTTTTACATACATTTTAAAGCATTTAAAGTCTTGTTCCATCTGAATCTGTCTTATCGTGAATCAATTGTTTTAAACTGCAGCACTTGTTGAAACGGCTCTGTGGCTGCTGGCTCCGCCCACTTCAGCTTTCCAACATGGCGGCGGCACGTTTTTTCATCAGTTGTGGGAGCGATCAATTCTCAGAAATAGTGGGTCTACGCTTTTATTAAAGCAGCGTATAGCCCAGAAACCTCTTTTTATTTTGTACTAGCAAAAGCTAAATCCACCATGCAGCTTAATGCACCACTTGCAGATGCCTCATTCCCGCCATACTGTAGGTTGAGCGCACACGCCAGGAACCCGCCATACAAGTAGCTCAAACCGGCAGGCTGCGGCTAACTTGAGAGAGACAACTAGGAAGCTGTTTTAGCTCCGTTTTACAATTTTCTTTTTACGCTTTCTCAGGTTTTCAGTGGAAATTCCTGCCCCACGTTCTGGCGCCATTTGTAGCTAGAGTTTTCCTGCCGGGCCCACAGTCAGGACAAATCTCTGCCACCCGCCAGTCTCCAGCTCCCAAGTCCCGCCAGTCTCCGAGCCCACTTATAAAATAAACACACAGACGCTTACATTATTTAAACTGCTTGGCCATTAGCTCAGGCCTATCATTGTCTAGCTCTTACTCTTATATTTAGCCCATTTCTAATAATCTCTACTTTGCCACGTGGCTCGTGGCTTACCGGTACCTTACATCTTCCTTCTCCTGGCCGCGGCTCCAGCCGGTCTCTTCTCTACCTTCCTGTTCCCTCAATTCTCCTCTCTGTTAGTCCCGCCTATACTTCCTGTCTGGCTACCGGCCAATCAGCGCTTTATTGATACAGAGTGATATCCACAGCATAGTACTGCATTTCTTATTACACAACCACCTCTCAACAAGTCAATCAACACTGTGGGCTTCCATTTCCTCATTTGTAATGTGGAAAATGACTTCTATTCAAGGGATTCCTCTAAGTTCATTAGAATAGTGCATTTAATATGCTTAGTTTAGAGTCTAAAATGGATTAGAAAATCATAATATTCTCTTTAATAAAATTGCTTCGAGTGTCTATTATATCCCTAATGTCAACTGGGTTTTCATATTCTCCACATCCTTCTATGTACCTGATGAGAAAGCAAAGCATCTTGGAGAATTAAAACATAGCAGACACTCCTTCAATGCTTTAAGCTGCACTAAATGTATGAGACCTGGGTAAGTGCTGAATAGGATAATTTGATGGTTCCATATGGAAAGAGAAATAATTTGGGGATCTTGCATAATTTCTTCCTGCTGCTCAGAGGCATACCATTGGGTAGGACATTTTGTTTCCCACTCTTCTCCCTAGTTCCCATCTCTCCGTAAAATACCTGAAGATTATCTTGATTCCTAAAGTATATGGGCTGTGTCTTCTGGAGAGATGTCTTGTCATCAACTTACATGCCTGCCTGCCATGGCTCTGTGTATCTAACAATCTGTCTTAATAAAAAACAAAAAAAACCAGAGTGTTGAGATATTCTTTCTTTATAAGATAAGCACAATTTAATGGTATGATACAGTTACCTTTATTGCAGCTCTAACTATTTCAGTCACTCTCTACTTTTGGTTTTCTTCCAAATATATTCTATATGGTTGTCATTTACATTTCCAAGTCCATCTTGGTTTGTATTTATCTGATGAAAAGATGAGCATCAGTTCCATATGTATAGCTGAGAAGAGGCTTAGATCAGCCCATAAGTAAGCAAAAATTATTCAGTGGGAGAATTTGAATCTTCAGCTAGATATCCCTTGCCTTTGAAATGAGATGACACTTTGAAAACTTCCCACTGCTCATCCAGGGACTTTAAGCTTTTACCTCCCACCCCCATGCCTACAGACACACTTCCAGCTTTTCTTTGAATATTGAGGTAATAAGGTAATGAGGCAGTGTGGGGATAGGCTTTCCATAGGGATGATTGGCTAGTGCTGTTCCGTTTTGTGTTTTAGTTTTTAAATGGGACTAATTTGCTATAATGCCAAGGATTGACTCTCATTTTTTCAGCTCCTGACTCTTCCTGCATCCCTCATCACACTTTTGCAGGCTCTATCTGCACCTTAAAAATAAAATGTTCTCATTTTCTCCTCCCCATTACAGTACCTCAAATTCCCACTGGGAAATTTCACCCATGCCCGTAACATCTTTCCGTTTTCATATTTACAGTGACGATTTCATAATTCATGCTATTTGGAGAATGTAAGGTGTTACCTCACAACTTTTTTTCTGAAGTTATGAAAAAGAGGATCATGCCCAGGTGTTAGTTAGGGAGCAGATCATCAACAGCACAACAAATAAAATTAAACATGAATTCATTTGGGCTTCCTAGTTTTTCCACTTTGGACTAACTTGATCAGTTTCAAATAGATTAGTCACTGATCACAGACATCCAAGGATGAAGGAAAGATGAGGCCAGTCCCAAAATGAAGCCAGTGTGTGTGTGTGTGTGTGTGTGTGTGTGTGTGTGTGTGTGTGTGATTATGATAAGTCTACCACATATGGACCAATGCCAGAGACAGAAGAGTAAGGGAAGCATAACCACGTAATAGAAGAAGAGAATAAAGGAGAGGAAGAAGCTAATTAAGGGCTCTTGAATGTCCATCCCACATACATAAAGAAGGAACAGACAGCCACTGTGACTTTTTAATGTCAGTTCCAAATAGTGACTGCTCTGTCTTCATAGTGGGTGAGGACTAGAGGAATATGTACTCAAGGAAATGACCTCTGGTTCATCTTATGCACTCTGCATGCTGAGACAACTTGACCTGATTATCCCACAGGTAATGCATACTAAATGTCCCTTTTCACCCCCAGCTGAACCTTGTTTTCTGTGAGGAAGTGGTAGATAGCCTGGTAGTGTCTTCTTCCTCCTCTCTTTTCAAGTGTGGAGTAATATCTTATGCTCTCACTAGTTCATTGAGAAGACATTCCGTCCTCATTATATTAAGTAATCTACATACAGAAATATTCTGTATTTCCAAATGCAGAGAAGCATCACCTTCCTTTTACAAATGAGAAGACAATATGGATGGTTCAAACTGTTGTCACAGAAACATCCTTCTGAAGCAGGTGATCTTCATCACTGGAGACAAGCCCACTCCACAGGGGTCCTACCCTCTTCCTCTGTTGTCTTTTCCTTCACACCATTGAGACAGTAGAGAAAACTAGACTCCTTATGGTTTCTCTTCCTTGAGCACTGCTTCCAGTGCTGTTTCAGAAACTCACACAAGATCCAGTCAGTTCTCTGCTGCTAAAGTTCCAGGTTCTCATCCTGACGCAGATGCTACTTATCAAGTCTGATCTTCCACTGTCTCCCACACAGGTCCTCGCCTCTGCTGATGGTGCATTAATCATCCTGCCCAGGAAATGCTAGGCTCATTCTTGGCTCCTGACTTTGCATGTGTCATTTCTTACCTCTGACTACAATGCAATTATCTCACCTACCCCAATCCAACCTTTGAAAGACAAAGTCAGACTTAATTATGAGTTTAAATTTTGCCCCCTCCATGAACCCATCTCTTAAGCATATTTCAACACATACCTGTCAGACGGCAGACATTACATTACATTATAATTGCTATGTAGATCTTTGTGATTATGGAAGCTTGGGTAGCATGGAGAATCTTTATGTTTGTTCCCATATAACCATTGCAGTAATTGATGCACAATAGGTGTTTAATATACCATTGTCTTTCAAACAAGTGAGAACATTTTATATCTCAAAGACATATATAAGATTATTTTCTTGGAAAGGGAGGACAAAGTGTCATATTACCTACTGATATTCTGAAGGTGACATTGTAGGTTGATGCTAAGTAGAAATTAATAACAAGAAAAAAAAAACCTCATCTTGTGCTTGGAGAAGAAATCCTCCATGAAATATTACCTGTAGGGGGGAAGTATTTGGGGGCCCACAAATACAAGTAAATTATAAAAATGTCCAAGTATGTGCAATTATTCAATTTTGACTACACCTTAAAAAAGAAGTGACAACTTACATACTGAGAGTTTGAGGCTCAGTGGATAGATATGAAGGGTACATTCTCTATGAAGCCAGATTTTCTAAAGGGCTTTGGTAAAGACTGAATGACATAAACTCCGTCGCAGTAGGGAAGACAGGAAAAAGGTCTGAGAGGTGCCACTTTTAGGGATCCTTGGGAGTTGGGTACATCATCTCTGCTTATTCTTCACAATGTTCTACAAGAAAGTCAACAGGGCATTGAGGTTCAGAGTGTTTAAGTATCTCCCTAATGTTGCATATTTGTTAAGTGATTTTCAGCTGAATTTGAAAATGTTTGCCGTCTGCAATTGAACAACATTGCTTTAAGCTGGTATTCCATCTTTACTTGGGATTTTGTTTTACAGGGTAGGATATGCCATGAGCTGTGTAAAGAAAATGCTAGAGTATACCTTCCCAAAATAACACAGCATCTCAAAACAATTAGCATGTGACCTTCATTGTCTCACAGATTAATGCCTCTATACCTTAGATATTTGTGTCAGATCAATAAAATGCCAGGGTCACTCCACATGAATAATGAAGCAGAGTTCAGAAACTAAGATAAAGACAGGCCTGACCTGGGATAGCCCGTTATGCTGACACTTAAGTTTCTCAGCTAGTTGTGTTTCTTTACTTGGAATGGCTAGAAAGTGTTTTTTATTATTATTATTATTATTATTATTATTATTATTATTATTATTATTATTACTACTGTGGATCTGTTTGGATAAATTTAATTTCAATATTCATTGTTTATTACCATTTAAAAGTCAACTAACAGAACGGTTTATTAAACTATGTGAAAATACAGTTGTCAGTTATGAAGCAATGTATATCATAATTCACTGAAAATACACCACGCAAGTGTTTTATGAGATTATTTTTGTCTATGCCTTTTTCAGCAGGATGGTAAAAAATCAGAGAAAAAAATCATCAGGTTTCATAACAAAATAGAATTCAGAACTATAGAACTGTTGGGCAGTAGAAATAACTGTAGAAGTACTAATATTTATTATACTCCAAATTCTTCTTATTTCCACAAAAATCTATATAGACCAATATTCACCTATATATGTATTACACTCACTCCAGGTTAGACCCAGCATTCCCTACACACACACACACACACACACACACACACACACACACACACACACACACACACACGGGGAGGGGGTAGCAGGGAGAGAGCAGAAGAAGAGGGGGAATATAATCTCAATGGAAATTAACTAAAAGTTATCTGGTGATTCACTGATAATTGAGCAGCAACAATGAAAAAATGAATCCTTTCGACTCCTTTCTGTTCAATTCCCTATTTATTGGTTTTGAAGCCAATTTGTTTATGGAGCATACTCTGGACTATTTTGTCTCACTGCTTTTTCTTCTCTCTCTCT
>CABHPH010146093.1:2817-39693 GCA_902168325.1 Peromyscus nudipes | reverse complement strand
GATCCGCCTGGCTCTACCTCCCAAATGCTGGGACTAAAGGTGTGCGCCACCACCGCCCGGCATTAGACTGGCTAGCCTTTAAGGATCTTCCTATCGCTGCTTCCCAGCACTGGGGTTACAGATGTGTGCTACTATGTCTAGTATTTATGTGGGATTAGAACTTTGGTCTTCATGTTTGCGCAACAAACACTGCACCCATCCAGGCCCCACCTCTTGATTTCTACTATAACTACCTACTAGCAAATAGCAATGCTACTGATTGAGTGTGGCGCCGGGAATTGGACCTAGGACCTCACAAATGCAAAACGTGTTCTACACTCCCAGCCCAGTGTTACAGATTTCTGTATGTTGATTTTATATTTTGCAATTTTGTGGAAGGAGGGCAAGAAGGAAGGTATTTAGAAAAAAATCTGATATAATTTCAATTTTTAAAAATGTGTTGAGACTTGATTTATGGCTTATCATATGATTATCCCAGAGAATGTGTCGTTGAGGATTTATGTTCTGAAGCTGTTTGATGACATGTTCTAGAGCTGTCTGTTGGTTCCATTTGGCATGGGGCACAAGCTGGCTCTGCCATTTCTTTACTGACACTCTCTGGATGATCATCCATCGCTGATAATACAGGCTACAATTCTTACTGTTATGGTATTAGAGTCTATCTCTACCTTTAGGCCTATTAACATTTGTCTTATTATTTGAGTATTGAGATATTGGTATATATATATTTAAAATGATTTCACCTTGCTGAATTACTGATTCTGATTTAAAAGTCCATAGTATCTGATCTGAGTATGGGTACTTTTGATTTCTTCTAGATTCTACTTGGATAGAAAATCTTATTCCATCCCTCACTGATTTCAGTCTCTGATTGTCCTCAGAGGTAAAGTGAGCTCTCTTGGTAGAAACAACTTGGAGTTGGGGAGTGTACAGTTATTCTGTCTTTTAACTGGACAATTAATCCATTTACATTTATGACCATGGTGGAGTACTGTTTGCTGATCTGCTTCTCCCATTTGGTTCAGTTTGGGTTTTTTTATGCACCCAAGGACCACCTGCCTAGGAACGGAACCACTCATGATGGGCTGGGCCCTCCCGAATCAATCATAGGTAAGAAAATGCTCTACAGACTTGCCTCCAGGCCAATCCTCTGGAAGCATTTTCTCAATTAAGATTCCATCTTCTCAGATAAGTCTAGGTTTATATCAATTACAAAACTTTACCAACTGGCACACAGACACACGCTGGCGTTCCCTTTCTTTCTGCTGTCTGGCCAGGATAAAGGAGCCAGCTCCATTGTGTTCTCCTTGCCATCACTGACTGGATCCCCTGAAACAGTGAGCCCTAAACCAAATCTTTCCTTTTCCAGTCTGTTTGGACCAAGTATGGGTCTCACTGATGAGAAAAGTAACTAGTGCACTCATTCCCCTTGGCTGTAGGTCTTTCCCCTTTCGCACTTAGAACTCACATGCTGCTCTCCAGGCCCACAAGGATAAATCTGTCCTAGGGACACTGGGAACTCTTGTTGCCTTGAAGATATTCTTTTTGCCTTTAACTTTTGAGAGTTTGGTAATGGCATGCCTTGGGGTAGAGTCTGTTGAGTGACTGGTGAACTTTGACCTTCCTGTTCCTGGATGTTTGTTTCCTCCTGTGGATTTGGAAGTTTTTGTTTTGTTTTGTTTTGATCACTGACTCTCTGATAAGTTTCATAACCCTTTGGAATTACTAAATCCCCCTTGAAATCCAATAGCGTGAATATTTGCTCTTTTAATTCTGTTCTAAGGCTATGCAAGCATTCTTCATGTTTTTCATGAGTTTTTATCCTCTAAACATACATTTTTCAATAACCTCTTTGTGAGTTCACTACTTCTTTTCTGTATTTGGTCTCTTCCACCTTCTATATTTTTAATATGACTCACTGTATTTTTTATCCAGCTCAACTAAGCTTTATTTAAAAAAATGCTTCCATCTCTGTCACGTTTCTGTGAGCACTGAATCATTCTGTTTTCTTTTGAAGCTCGCTTTTAAGTGCCTTAACTTCACCATCAAAGACTACACTAGTTCTCAGCTGTTCATCTCCTTGTACCTTATTTCACCTTTCAAGGGAGGTTACAGTTCCATGGATGGTCTTGATGCTTATTAACATGTGATGTATTTGCTTCAGTTTTCGTACTCCGGCTTTGTGCTTGCTTTTCTAGACATTCTAAGTAGGCTATGTATTTTCCCTGAGTCTATAGTAATTTCTGCAACCATGTGTGCTGGGATCACTGCTAGAGGACCGCCACTATTTCAACACTAGAGGGTGATCCAAGCCCAGGCTTATTTACCTCAAATCCCCAGATGGTAATTTGTTCACAACATGAGCTAGAGAAGTAGCTGAAAAGGTTAGTCCATCTTCCCAAACCCCTGCATAGAGCTAAATTAGTCCCCAAACCTCACCCAGTGACCAGCAGATATTCAGACACTGCAGGATTCTGCTCACTCTGAATAGAAGCACTGTGGAGGGACCAGCCCCAGGCTTCTATGCCATCCTTATGTAGGATCACCAAAACTGCAATACTGTCACACTCGCAGCTGAAAGACTGCCAAGAGCTGAGGCCCGCACTGTTGTTGACTGCCTACTACTAACTAACTCATGGCTAGAGACTGCTGCAATCAGGAACAGGGACACTGGGTAGAAGACCAATAAACCAGGACTGTTCTAGGGGCTTTCCACAGGCAGGCCTGAGGACAGGGACTGTTAGGTTCTGCCCAGTGTTATGTTTCATACACCAGGATTGACCTCAAAGGGAAAGCCCTATGCTTAGTCCCCCACCCTCTCCCCAGCATAGTCTTGCTACCCAAGGTTGGGATAGTGCTAATGTACACCATCCCAACTTATGATCCAGCTTTGGTAGCTCACCTCTGATAGTACAGATATCTCTGTCCCAGTACTTGCAGATGGACCCTTTACATCTGCCATGCCACTAGTGATGTGTACCCTAAGTCATATCTGAGTCTTCCATAAGGACCTGCAAAGCTTCGGAGGTGTATGCAGGTCCACATTACAGCTGCTGGTGAATCAAGCCAAAAGACAAATCTGTCCCACTTGGGTACAGATCTAGGGAAATTCTAAAGATCTAGGTATACCTGTGCTGTCCAAGGTTTGGGAATAGATACTACAGGAAGTCTCTTGGCTGCCAAGACTGATGCACTTGAGTCTCACAGCCACACGGACCTGCACAGTCTGGGTGTCGAATGGTAGTGAACAAGCCCAACCCAAGGCTGATGATGGTCTAAGCCAAAACTCAAGTCTGTCCTGTTGACTTTCATGTCTCTTTCCTGATGCTCAAGCATGCCTAGAGGGCTCCATCTAAGATCTGGGTTGTGTAGGGTTTAGTTTCTGCCTGACACAGGCCTTCTCCGAAGTAGGCAAAGTCCTATGGTAGTGTTTGTGCTCTGCTCCCAGAAAGTAGAATCTTGCTTTCTTCTCTGTTACTCAACTTAGGGAGAGGTAATCCTTTAGCCAGTTAACGCGGTTCAAGTGGCTCAGTCCTGAGTGCTGGCCTGGGGACAGGGCTTATGGGACTTTGTTTGGCATTGGAGTCCCTGGCAGACCTGATACAAGATTTGAAGTCTAATTCCTTCCTTGAATTTTCTCCTCTCATCGCTCCCTCTCTCTTCTCTCTCCATGCTTCTTGGAGTTGAAGGAGGGCTGATGGGGCAACTCTTTTCTTCCTGCTTCTTCAATGTATCATCCTTCCTTATTATTCTACTAAAACTAGGTAGTGTGGTCTCTTACCTGGCTTTCTTAGCTCTTGTAAATAAATAGCTGTCCAAAAGGGTATGTCTATGGTAAGATTATCATTAGAGGATTTGACTCAGCTGCCATCTTGCTCCAGCTCCTATGGCATTCCGATAGAGGAGTAATATTAGGACCATCTATATTTTCCTAATGTCCAATGAAGTTGAAAATTTTTTCACATATGAATTTGTTACCTGTATATTTTCCTGTATGAAATACCTATATATGCTGTTTGCTCATTTTATAACTGGTTCATTTATTTTTAACAATATTTTGCACTCTTATAATGGTTTTTCTTTTTATTCTTTTAATTTAATTTTTTTAGAATTTCATACATGAGTACTATGTTTACATCATTTCCACTACTTTATCTCCCTTCTCCAACTCTTTTTATGTGCACTTTCTCTTGAATTCATGACATCTTCTATACTTATTATTGATATTTATATAAATAAATATACTGAGTCTATTTGGTGTTGCTCACATGTACATGTGCTGAGGGACCATTTGGGATGGGATAACCTATCAAGAGGCTTGTCCCTGGAGAAAAATGATTCTCCCACTCTCAATGACCATTGATTGCCTGTAGATCTTCATCTAGGAGTGGGACCAAAAGACCACAGGAAGAAAACAAATAAAGTTCTAATTACTGACATATGAAATAGGACTAAGAACACAAACAGCAAAAAGGCAACAAAACAGCTATCAACACACACTTTTCAATAATAACTTTTAAGTATTAGTGGCCTTAAATCTCTAATCAAAAGATAAAAGGTTAGATGAACAGAATGCAGAATGAGAAACAAAAATCCATATTTTTGTTGTCTATAAGAAACTCCTTTTGCTTTCAAGGATAGGTATCACCTTAGAGTGAAAGACTGGAGTTGGGATAACCAGGAAATGAGAATTACTACCCTAATGTGTGACAAACTAGACTTTTAGCCAAAATAAATCCAAAGAATTAGAGAAGAACACTTCATTCTGGTCAGGGGAACAATTAACCAAGAAAATATTATAATCCTAACATATATGCACTAAACCCTGGCACATCCAATTTCTTTAAAAGCATTCTATTGGACTTCAAGATACAGATTAACCCCAAGTCAGTAGCAGTAGGTGACTTCAGTACACTACTTTCTCCAACATACTGGTCATCAGGACAAGAAATAAACAGAGAAACATAGGAATTGAGTGGCATCATACATCAAATGGACCTAACAGATGTCTACAGAATAGTCCACCCTAACACCAAACACTCTACCTTCTACTCAGCTGCCCATAGAACTTTCTCTAAAATAGACCACATGCTGGGACACAAAACAAATCTCAACAAATACAGGAAATTTGAAATAACTACATGTATCCTATCTGACCACAATGTAATAAAGCTTGAAATCAACAGCAAAAGAATCTCTAGAATTACACAAACCCATAGAAATTAAACAACACACTATGAATGATGAGTGGGTAAAACAAATCAAGAAGGAATAAAAAACTTTCTTGAAATAAACGAAAATGAAAATACAACACACCAAAATTTCCTATGAGGGAATCTTTTAGTTCCAAGGGCCTACATTAAAAAATCAAAAAGAGCACAAACAAATCACTCAATGATGCAACTCAAGAGTTTGGTAAAACAAGAGCTAACCAAACCCAAATCCAGTAGACAGGAAGAAATAAAAACCAGGGAAGAAATAAATAAAGTAGAAAAAAAAACAATGACTCTAAGAGCTGGGTGTTTTAAAAATATACACAACTGATAGGCCCTTAGACAAACTAACCAAAAGAAAGAGGAGTCACAAGTTATTCAAATCAGATATTAACAGGGAAACACTAGGTTTTTCTGTAAAACCTATTGCTGTGGGATGGTCTGTATGTCAAACATGTTGCTTATTGGTCAATGAATAAAACACTGATTGGCCAGTGGTCAGGCAGGAAGAAGTACAGGCAGGACAAGGAGGAGAGAATTCTGGGAAGTGGAAGGCTGAGGAGACACTGCCAGCCGCCACCATGACAAACAGCATGTGAAAACGCCGGTAAGCCACAAGCAATGTGGCAAGGTATAGATTTATAGAAATGGATTAATTTAAGCTATAAAAACAGTTAGCAAGAAGCCTGCCACGGCCATACAGTTTGTAAGCAATATAAGTCTCTGTGTTTACTTGGTTGGGTCTGAGCGGCTGTGGGACTGGCGGGTGACAGAGATTTGTCCTGACTGTGGGCACAGTAGGAAAACTCTAGCTACAACCTATTTTATGCTATTTTATGTAAAACCTAAAATTATGCTGTAAAGCATTCTGTTCTTACACTCTTTGGGATCCTCTTTCAGTACCTAGCAGTTCTTTATATTGTATTTTCCCGGTTAAATTTCCTGATATGGATTTCATGTCCTAAGTGGATCCTGGGTGATATGCAGTTTGGGGTAGTAGACGCTTTGGGGATGACTATGAAAGCAGTAGAGGCATTTGGAAGAGATAATCTTCAGGAAGAGATGTCAGTAAGCAGAGCAATAAGACGTTGGAAGGATCATCTATATTAGAGTCAAAATCACAGCAGAGAGTCCATGTTTTAAGGGTTCACTGGACCAGGACCTTTATCATATTAAGCCCATGGCCATTGGGTGCTTCCAGAAAAGACACAAAGAACTCCATTAAAATACTCAGTTTCAATGAATTATGCCAAAAATCCCAGTCTGGGGTCTGGCAAGCAAGTGCTAATTTCTACCTTACCATGTATGTTTTAAGCCTCATGACCAGAGCTACATTTCCCTTCTTTGAACCCAGGTTACTCCTCTGTTAAACTGAGTGCTCATTTTTCTGTTCACCTCACTGAATGAGTGTGACAGGACTGTAGTATATGTGCTCAGCACATACACTAATACATTCACAGTAAAACAAAGCCTTTCTACCTCCTAAGATGCCTAGATACATAAATTCTATAGTAATGCTTCTCTCTCTCTCTTTCTCTCCCCCCCCCCCCCGCCCCTGTGTGTGTTTTCCTGGTGTGTGTGTGTGTGTGTGTGTGTGTGTGTGTGTGTGTGTGTGTTTTCCTGGACCTGCTCTAATCCAAATATCCCTTTGTTTTTCTTTGGACCATTGCTATCCAACACTTTAATAATTCTTTCCAAAGCATATGAAAAACAAAAACAACAATGGACTGGGTTATGGCTCAGTGGCAAAGTGCTTTCCTGGCATGCATAAGGCCCTGAGTTTTATCTCCATCACTGTAAAATCTGAAATTAAAATTTATTTTTAAAAAAACCAAGCTGGACATGGTGGTATATACCTGTAGCCCCAGCACTTAGGAAGTAGGAGCAGAAGGGTCAGAAGTTTACATCATCCTCAGCTACATAGTGAGTTCAAGGCCATCCTAGCTATACAAGATCTGGCTTCCCAAAACAAAAAGCAAACAAAACAAAATAAAAACCAAATACAGGTGAGATGGCTCAGTAGCCAATGGGACTGTCACCAAATGTAACCACCTGAGTTTGATCTCTGGGACCCACATGATGGAAGGAAAGAACCAACTCCACACTCCCATCTCTATACACACAACATGGCACACATGTACACATGCATAAGCAAGCAAACAAATAATAATATAATCAACTTAGAAAACAAACAGAAAGAAACAAATTAACAACAACAATAAAACAATAGGCCATCTAGTCTCTGCCACCTACCCTGGCTGCCCATTAAACATTTATGGAGCTCTATGACTTGTTATTGCTCATTAAGATGCCTTTGAATAGGTTGATGCCTTTGTCTGGAATGCCCCCATCTCTGCTTAGCAAACTATTTTTCTTTAAGGCTAACCCAAACATAATTTTGAGTATATCCAGACGATTTCTTTCACAAACTAGGAGGTAGCCCTCTCCTCCACTGAGGCTCCTCTGCACTTGACTTACTCCTCTCTGAAAGGCTTTTGATCACAAATGGCCTTATTCTGAGGACACCTGTAACTATGCCACATCTCCTTTACTCACTGGGAAGGTACATATATCTCACTCAATTGCATCTCCTGAACACTCAGAAGGCAGTCTAGAACACAGCAGATATCTAGGGAATGTTAATAAGTAAGTTCCTAACGTAGTACACAGGGTTAGGGTGCAAGCATGGTTTATACTGGAAACAAATTTGACTCACACGTGTTTTGTGAGCCTGTGGTGAAGACCATGGGGGTAAAGGGAATATTTTGAAAGGGAGATGTGGTTCATATATGTGGCATGTACAGATGTGCTATATAAACATAGAAGAACTTCTTCAAGGCTTATTCTCTTTACTCCTTGGGACAAGCTGGTCCTTTCCCCTGACCCTAGACAAATCCCCTCTTGCCCTCCACCCTAGTCCCTATTCTCCTACCTTAAGTACACATCAGTCTCCAGGCCAGAGGCACCATGTTCGACGGCCTTCTCAAAGGACATCATGGTATTCTCTGGCGCCAACTACGGAAGAAAGGAACATCAAGCCTTGTGCCTTGGAGTCTCTCCTCCCAACATTTCTTTCAGGGTAGGCATAGAGCTTAGGGATGAAAGGGCTTTGAGAAGCAGAGTTTGGCTCCTGGAGCTGTCTTTTCAAAGAGGCTGACCGTCCCCTCTACCCAGCCGAACACTGGGCACAGTGAAGAGAAGCTGATGGGAGCTAGATGACCTGAGTTCAAATGCAATGTACACAGTTAACTTCTTATTCCTGTCATGTCAAGTTCCCCTTTCCTCTCCAGGGTTCCTTCTCTATCCCGCATACCCCATACATACCTGCATTCATCCACGCTCATTATGATCAGACCTACCATGGGTGCACCTCTATGTCCAAAGAATTTAGGCTTAGGCCCTAAATTCTCCTTCTTCAGAATGCAGGGAGAATAAATTCCCAGTGGCATCAAATAAAGACATAAAAGAATAAGAAGGAAGGGCAATCCAGCAGCTATTTGTAGAGCTGAAAGGTTGGAAGGGGAGAAAAGTGGGTAAAAAGGAAAGGAGGGATGGAGAACCATTTCACACAGCTAACTACCCCAAAGTAGCAGCGGGTTTAGTTTCTATTTCTGCAACATCCTCCCTTCCAGGGGTTTAGATATAAATACACAGGACTGTTCAGATATAAGGTTATTTTCAGTGCTGGGTATAGAATCCAGGTCCTACGTATGCAAGGCAAGTGCTCTACCACTAACCTACATTTCAGACAAAGACATTATTAAGGCAATATTGCTGAAACTTGGAAGTAAAAATGGAAAAACTGTACAGAAGGTGGGTGGGAGGAAAGGAGGGAAGGCTGGATGAGGGAGGAGAAAGAAAGGAAAGAAGGAAATGTAAGACACAGCTTCTCAGAGAAGGAGCTTGGCTGGCTCTGAGAGAGCCTTGCTGACTGTGAAGATCATCCTAAGACACCCTCTAACTTAGGGCAGAGCAGTGAAAAGGGCACTGGCAAATGTGAGTTCAAGGCTAAGCTCTATCACTTCTTATTGTAACCAAGGACACGTGACATAACCTCTCGGAGTCTTCATCCTTTTTCTGTAAATTAGGTCTGTCTGACAGCTAACATTAACCTCACAGAGCTGTTACAACAATGCTGACTCATAACAGCTGATAAATATTAGTTTTATTTTCCCCCTTCTTCCTATTCTTCACCCTATATACCTCCACCCACACCCATCTCCCACACCACATAGCCCATCCTTAATTCCTATTATCAATTGCTTCCCAACACTTTCTGTTTCAGACCTCTGGGAATCCCACCCATTTGTAAATTTTTAAGTTACTACCTATGTGCTTCAGTGACTTTCAAATTGAGACCTCCAGTTCTAACCTCTTAACCTTGTGAATATATCACAACTTTCCGGGACTTCGTGCTCGTAACCTCCCATCTTGTATCTTCTTATTCTAACTAAAATAGAGAAAATAGTTTATTATTGTTCCCTTTAAGCTCCTATCTGAGAAATATTTTCTAAAATTTACTACACACACACACACACACACACACACACCCCAGTACCCCTATTAAACCAGCCCTTCACTAGCCTGCATCCTCCCACAAGCCAGGAAGCAAGTGCCTTTTATATGACCAATAGTGAAAAGGGAGATATAGAAAGAAGATCCTACAGCTTTCCATTTGCAAAGCAGTTCCGCATCCAGAACTCACTGTCTTGATTCCATCAACATTGCAAAAGAATAGAGAGGAAGCCAGCTGCAGAGGCAGCCATTCCTGCTTCTTTAAGTTCCTAGGTATGGCAGGGGTCACAGGGGACTTCTCTGAGTTACCTAATGTAACCAAAAATCACTGGACATAGTATTAATTGAAATCAGTGGTGCTTGTGTATGAACAGGCTAAGTCTTACAGTAGCACCCAGGTCAAAACAAAATTGGGATGCCCTCTGCTGTCCCCATCTGCCCCAGATAAATGATGTGCAAAGGGGAAAATGATGTTTTTCTAAAAGAATCCTTCTTAGAAGGATGACTTAGTCATAGAAATACTATGGTAGGCCACAGGGGTTGTTAAGTGAGACCATAAAGAACCTGCCTACATAACACACTAAAGAACTTTCAAAGAGGCACATGGGTGGCTAGCTACCATCTCTGTTTCTCTGAGTGGAGTATACAAGCTGGGGAGATCAGACAAGATTCCACTTCACATGACATACCTTCTGATTCCAAGTGGGCCACACAGATGGCTAGAGGCCAGGAAATGATAATCATCACAGTTATGAGGATCATGTGCACAAAGGGAGCAAAGATCTGGGGAAAAGTCAAAAGTCAGACTAGACACATCTGGACACAGTGATAAGCACTACAGACTGATGCTTACCTTCAGTGAGAGCCCAGCTATCAGCCACTTGTCCCTCCAGTATTGGTTTAAAATAGCTAATAAGAAGGAGCACAGCCCAATTACTAGCAAAATGAGGACCTAGGGAAACAGAAAGGGCTTTTTAACTTCTAGCCACCATATTTGGATCATAACTGTCCTTGTTAATTGCATGTGATTATTTATACTACCATAGACCCTTATCTTTTCAATCTAACTGTCTTGCAAGTCCTCAGTGAAGGGTGGCTCCAGTAACTCACCCTCATTGCTTCTATGTAGCATGGCTGGAAGGAATCACGTAATTGTGTTGCTTGATGTTACTACCAATCTAACATCTCCATCCTCAGCCAGGCCTTTTTCAATTATTTTCATCCTTAGCCACCCAATTTCAGTAACAGTCACTACAAACCTTTACCTCCTCTTTGACTTATTTTTTTTAATGGAAGTACAAGCCAAGATCTCAAATACATTAAAGCAAAATTACTAGCCTATTAGGAAACCAAATGCATCACAACATAACAGTTGAACTGTTGAATTTATCTCTTATCCAACACCAAACTTTACAAATGATTTAAAGAATAGAAGCAATCATAAGGTACAAAAAAAACCCTATTTTCCCTTGGGGAAATCTGTTCTTGTAAAATACAGCTACTCATGAAAGGTCTTTACTCTCCTGCATCTGTAAGGCATTCTGATTTTGAGCTCAGACTGTGAGGTGAATTTTGAGCCAAGTGTATAGAAATGCTGCTTCACAGAAGGAGCCATTTTGTGTATGGCACGTCCTTATCTGTCACTCTATTAACTACACAACTCCAGCAAGTCCTTTTGCCATCATAAAAACCTGTGTATTTCAGGCTTATTTAAAGTAAAAGCAACTGAGATACATTAGGTCTATCTTGTTAGAAAATGTCACAGAGACATCCCATTATCGTTAGCTAACTGATACCTTAGGGGGTTTTATAAGGAAGTCAAGTTATTAGCATATTTACAAGGAGTTTTGGCTGATCACTGCAATCTGAAGTGCTCTCTGGGTATTCCTGGGTGATCAAGAGATTCTAGACCTGGCGCTAATCCTATCCCTTCTGGGTTATTCTGAAAAATGATAAAAGTAAACCCCCAAGCTCCTAAGAATCTCCCTTGTCAATAGAAGCAGACTCCATAGGCCTTGTTCTTGCTGATTTGAAGGCCTAACCAAAGGAATTACCTTCCAAGGGAAGGTCACTTCCTCTCATAATCCCCCTCCATCTCTTCTCATTGTCCACAGATTCATAACTGCAAGTAGATCCCAAAATAAAAAAAAGTTGAGAAAATAATGGCAAGATTTTATTAACTTGAATGAACAAAAATTCCATTGAAGATGTATAGGAATTAGTTTTAAGGATGATGCTAGACAAAAAGAAAGCATAATTTTAAACCAGTCTAACTTTACTAATATGGAACATATATCAGAGATTTTAGTTTCAGAATACCAGAATCTAATATTAAACAACATTTTGTTGTCTGAAACTGATTCAGTAATCATTACATGTATCCAAAAGAGGTAGGGTAGAATAAAAAGCTCACTAAAACTTTGGACACTAGCATCCTCTCTTTAGAGGCTAACAAAATAACGTCTTGTTGATTGTATATGGAAAGGATAAGATCTGTGGCTAGGATTTAGCCAAGAGCTTAAGTGTCCCTGTTCCTGACTGAAGATGGTAGCTGTGCTTAATGAAAGTAGGGTGCTGACAATTTCTTGGTCAAAGATTTAGTGAGAAGGAGCTGATGGACTAATAAGTTTCTTCTATCTTCTGGTGTTAATTCATAATAGTGTCCAAAATAGATGATATTAGCAATAAGGCCTTTTCTTTTCTTTTCTTTTTTTGTTTTGTTTTGTTTTTTTGTTTTTTCGAGACAGGGTTTCTCTGTGTAGTTTTGGTGCCTGTTCTGGAGCTCACTGTGTAGACCAGGCTGGCCTCAAACCCACAGAGATCCTCCTGGCTCTGCCTCCCGAGCGCTGGGATTAAAGGTGTGCGCCACCACCGCCCAGCAATTCTTTTTTCTTTTCTATATACATTCTTCCCATGGAAGAGCTCATGATTTCAACTCCCATTTATTTTAATAATACTTAAGTTTACACGTCCAATTTGAATTTCTCATTTGAGTAAGAGGAGATTTAAGGATGCCACTCAAAAGACTTGACATGTTCCCAGTCTTGGAGAAACATTAGCATACAGTCACAACCATATTTGAGAAGGTCTATAAAAAAAGGGGGTTATGCTACTTGAGCTTATCCAGCCCATGGTGGGACCAAGTCAGAAAGTCCATGTTGTAAGTATGCTGTTGGTTCACAGAGAGTGGAGTACAGTTGCCTGTTCTTGGGGACCAGGTATGAACTGTTTGAGAGAAGCCATGGTGGTATCACTTCAAAGGGATTCAGATCTTAGGAATTAGACCAAGACCAAGGAAACGTCAGTCAGATCTTAAAGAAGTTTCAGGGAATCATGAGAAAGCAGGCATTGACCTGAAAAAATATATCATCGGGGAAATGACTGCCCCACTGCCCTCTCCACCATGACAGGCATAAGCAAGTCAAGCCGAAGAAGAAGAAGAAGAAGAAGAAGAAGAAGAAGAAGAAGAAGAAGAAGAAGAAGAAGAAGAAGAAGAAGGAGAAGGAGAAGGAGAAGGAGAAGGAGAAGGAGAAGGAGAAGGAGAAGGAGAAGGAGAAGAAGGAGAAGGAGAAGGAGAAGGAGAAGGAGAAGGAGAAGGAGAAGGAGAAGGAGAAGGAGAAGGAGAAGGAGAAGGAGAAGAAGGAGAAGAAGGAGAAGAAGGAGAAGAAGGAGAAGAAGGAGAAGAAGGAGAAGAAGGAGAAGAAGGAGAAGGAGGAGGAGGAGGAGGAGAAGAAGAAGGTGGTTTAGATCGGTAAGGTTGGAGACTGGGTCACTACAGTGAACTACAATCCTAGTGACTGAAATGAAAATGCCATTGCGATGGGAAAGGATGCAAAAGTGAGATTTGCCTAAGATTTCACTGGGACAGGAAGAACAGAGCTGGTGAGTAGGACCAGAAAGGGGGGGGGGAGAAGGAGGAGGAGGAAGAAGGAGAAGGAGAAGAAATTTACTAATTTCAGTTAAAATTGCAACCACACCCCCCGCCAAAAAAAATAGCCGGACAGTAGTGGCATGTGCTTTTAATCCCAGCACTCGGGAGGCAGAGCCAGGTGGATCTCTGTGAGTTTGAGGCCAGCCTGGGCTACAGAGAGAGATCCAGGACAGACACCAAAACTACACAGAGAAACCCTGTCTCAAAAAAAAATTAAAATAAAAAAAATTGCACAAGCAGGTCTGTCTAGGGAACAATGAAAGAAGGCCAGCTGCATGAATAGTACCAGATGCTGGGGAGCTCCCGCCATCCTGTGTACGGCCTCCTGTGAGGACTGAACACTTACCTTATGACACGTATGCAGATATAGTTCAATCCTTTCCCAGAGCAAAAAAGCCCCAATTAACTGCAAAGGAAAGAAGACAAGGCGGTTGTTTTGAAGTGACTAAATCCTGCCTACAGCGGTTCAGTAGCTCCAGCGCCTTTCACAATGGGCACCACTTTCACTTCCTGGGCTACTTTTTATTCTCCCTTGCCATGTTACTTCTCATCCTTTTTAGGCTCTTTTTCCCCATGCCACTGACCCTTGAAGCCAGTTCAAATGTCATTTCCTATCTGTAGCTTCCACCAACACCCTAGGAAGAATTCATTACTCTTTTCCCTGGGATCTCACAACCATTACCACTGATGCTTCCTGAGTTCCTGCCATTTCCTTTTCCCTGTGATGGACTTCATGCCTGCTATTACTTAGATTCACTTATAAGAGAACAGAGATTAAGAGCCAACTCTCCGAAGGGTCATTTAAAAGCTCTTTCCAAGGCTGGTGCTGATGTTGTGACTGTCATTAACATTGGTCTATGCTCAATACATTTGAGATCTAAGTCTAAAGCTACCAGTCTTCAAGTAAGTATGAACACAGAAACTAAGAACTCGAGTCCTCAGATGTTAACATATTAATGTACAAAGCACTTACCTTTTACTACAATAATTTTGTGTACATGACTTTATTTTTTATTTAGCCCTATAAAAGTATCATTTTATTAAATATTATCATTCTCATTTGAAAATTAAAAAGCAACCAAGGCTTAGAAGAGGCATGTAACTTGACCAAGATTACTAAGTAAATAACCTTTTTTTTCACGGCTGGAAACCAATGCTTGGGCTTTGCACAAGCATTCTCACCACTGAGTTTCACACTGAACTCTCAAAGTAAGAACTCAAAAAGCAAAGCCAGGCCTCTCTCCTTTTTCATTGCTGTCCAAAAGAGGTAGGCTAAAGTAGAGTGTCTGTTAAAATGGTGACTCTGCTGGACACTAGTATTCTCACATTGGAAGCTAACCATCCCATCTCCCACTAATTGTGTATATACATGATACAATTCAGTGGCCCAGAATTTAGCCTAGAGCAGACACTACATCTGCATCTTCCTCACTGAAAAGAAAGATTCTTAGCTGGTCTCTCTACCTTCACATCACAACTTCCAGAATGACTTTCCTAAAATGGAAACCCACGTTTACTAAGTTATCTTACTCTTACTTTCAAAGCCTTTTGAAATCTGTCACAAGTTGTGTCTCCCCATTAGGCTATATTACTCCCTTCCTAACAAAATATCAAATATATTTCTCTCTTGCTACTCTCTCACAATATGTTCTCTCAGTCCACAATGTTCCTTCACATTTCAGTCCCCCATGTCCAAACCCATGATCTATTCAAGATCCCAATCCCATGCTGCTATTTTGTGTGTGTGTGTGTGTGTGTGTGTGTGTGTGTGTACTTGTCAATATGGATGTGTGCACATGTGGTCATGTGTATGCATGCATATACACATGCTCATGGACCACTTTTATCTTTGGATAAAGGTCTCTCACTGGACCCAAGCTTATTGCTTCAGCTAAGCTATCTGGTCAATGAGCTTCAGGGACTTCGCTCTCACTGCACCGTCTCCACTGCAGCACTGGGTTTGATTCTGGAGATCTGAACTTAGGTCCATATGCTCACACAGCAGACACTTTCCTGACTGAGCTGTGTCCCCAGCCCTCCAATTCTACCCCTTCTAAGAAGTTTTATTTGATATTTTTGCTGGCAGTTAGCTCTTCCTTCTCAGAACCCCTGACAAGCTTCATTCAGGCATTGATAATGATAATTACAAAGTTCCATCTGTAGTAGTGACTTTCCCCTGTGATTCTAAACAACAAATGAAGAAGCAATCATAGTTTTATCTTCCATCAATCTGTGATTACTTTTCATGGTCAATTTGATTAGATTTAGAATCACCATGGAAAGACTTGTTACACAAAGGTCTAACTTAGGAGGGAAGATCCACTCTGAATGTGGGCAGCAACATTCCATGGGCCGAGGCCCCAGACTGAATAAAAAGGACAGCTGAGCTGAGGTGAGCATCTCTCCTGGATTCCTGACTGGGATTCAATGGGACAGATGCCTCCTACACTTGCCTCTTGCCACCGTTCCTTCTCTACCACAAAAGGCTACGTTCTCGCAAACCCTAACAAATGAACCTTCCCTCAAGCTGCATTTGTCGGGTATATTGTCCCAGCAATGAGAATGGAATGAACACATTGCCTTTATCGAGAGCTCGACATGAAGACAGAAACTACATGCTTTAGTTTTATTGATTTCTACATAATCAGTACTCATTACAATGTTCTCATAATAATTAATACATTTTTAGAAGAAAAACATTGCAATTGGCCACATATTCAAGGGTTGGACTCTTGTGTGTCAGAGAAGAAATCAATGGAAACACAGAATTATGACATCAAAGTAAGCACACAGTTTTCAGCTAAAGTTATCTTTCTGTTAGTTTCTCCATTTCCATGGATCTTTCTGTCACATGTATTTTTCATGCAAAATGACTCTACCATGTCTGCAACAGAGACAGGGTTATACACAAATAATTCGCAACTGAGCTAAGTGACTAGCATTTGCATAGTAAAACTGGTTTAATGTATAAGTCCCAGACTGTGGGTGTAATGCTCTGGGTGCTTAAATGATAATATTTAGTGAAGCAATGGATAGAGTATGAAATGGGGGAAATAAAAAAAGGGTGCTCTGTCACCCTCTCAAAGGGCCGACTTGATTAGACACATCCTCTAAACAGCATAAATCTCTTTCAGCCATTGCTTCTGCATAAAACTGAAGCAGTTAACTCTGACTCTACTAATATCAAAGACTCCAGATAGATACAATAGCACAGGAGGGAGCAACCCATGAGGCTGCTCAAGAAATGAAAAATGAGGCCGGGCGGTGGTGGTGCACGCCTTTAATCCCAGCACTCGGGAGGCAGAGGCAGGCGGATCTCTGTGAGTTCGAGGCCAACCTGGGCTACCAAGTGAGCTCCAGGAAAGGCGCAAAGCTACACAGAGAAACCCTGTCTCGAAAAACCAAAAAAAAAAAAAAAAAGAAATGAAAAATGAGAAGCATCATTACTCACCAAAAGCAAGGAAGTGTAGGCAGTCAGGATCCCAGCTGTACTCAACATAACAATGGACCACAAGAACCAGCGTTTTGTCCCTAGATAAACAACCCTGAAAAAATGTTTCAACCCTTAAAATATAATAGGAATCAGTAACAGCATCTACATTAAGGGTAGAGACAAGAACAGACTAAATGAGGCATTAAAAAATGGAGGGACAAGAAGAGAAGCACTTTGTGAACAACAGATCTGTGAGTGCTTTGGGGATTTTTTTTTAATTTTAATTTTGTACTCTAAGCAACCAGCAATATTAATGTACCCTCTATAAGTGGAGAGATGTTATAAAGTTATTTATAATATATATCCAAATTTATATCATCTTCAATAAACAATGTGATGTGGAAATTCAGCACTATAAAAAAAAAAGGGAATCATCCCCTAAATTCATTACAACAGTATGACCACTCGTTTCTACCTCTCAAGTTCCTTGTTCAGGTACACATATGCCTTCTTACATAACTGCACTCATAACCACCATGTCAATTGCTCTTATGTGTATGAGAGCTATGTTCTAAGCATTCTGCTCCTAAAGTACCCTCTGTGGGAAAACTACTTCTGTGACTCATTAGGGAGACAATGTTATAGTTGTCTAGGCTTTCTATGTCAAAGAATCTATACTTCTCATTTTAAGAAAACAGAAATGACCTCCTTTCCACTCAGAACCTAGAGAAATACTTTAAAGAAATAAAATATATAGCATGAGCATATAATCACATTAAAAATAATAAAAGAAATGCTCCTTTGGTAGGGTTTATAAGACACACCAAGAAGAAACAGACAAGTAACATTTAGAGCAAGAAGCTTCTCAGGTAAAGATACTATGAGGGAAGAGCACTCTGAAAAGGGGAGCTCAGGTAAGGAGGTGGGGATGTAGCTCAGTGGTAACTATGTGTCCATCATATGAGGGCCTGGGTCTGATATACATATACTCTCAGAGGGTGGGTGGAGGTAAAAAATGGACCCAATGAAGCTTTCAAAATAGATGAAACTGTGTCTAACAAAATACAATTAATAGAACAATCAGAAAATATTCAGAAAAATATATCTAAGATCCACGACTGGTGAGATGACTCTGTGGGTAAAGGTGCTGGTCACCAGACATGAGTTTGACCCCCAGAACCCCTTTGGTGGAAGAAGAGAACTGATTTCTGTAGGCTGTCCTCTCACTTCCACACATGCACTGTGATACATGCACACACACACACACACACACACACACACAAATAAATAAATAAATAAATATTTTTTTACAGTTTTAAAAATCGATTTTCAGAGAAGACTTGGATTTACAGAACAAAAATAGTATCACTTAAGAAAAGCCCATGCCCTGTAATTAAATAATCAAATAGACCTTGAAAAAAAGTTGAAATAAAAAAGATCAAAGATGACCTTAATAGTGGTTTCCATGAAGCCAAATTATTACTCAAACAGTAATCAAATGTTGATAGTGACTGTTTCCAAGTGACAAAGAAAACTTAATTGATATTTAATGGGGTATCTTTCTTCATAATCATTTTGCTAATTATATTATTTATTTTTACTTCTTTTCAACCCAAAAAGCTGTCTTTAAGGTATTTGATCACTTTTGAGTATCACTATCCACTTGACTGAGCAAGTGCAGGGGCTGCTCTCACACTGGACAAGTACAGGGACTGCTCTCACACTAGACAAGTGCAGGAGCTGCTCTCACAGTAGACAAGTGCAGGAGCTGCTCTCACACTAGACAAGTGCAGGAGTTGCTTTCACACAGACAAGTGCAGGGGCTGCTCTCACCTTTGCCATGGATGAACCAGAGGAAAGGCAAAACAGGGCTCTTTCTCTCTCCCTCTTCTACCCCTTCTGTCTCTGTCATCTGTGCTCACTCTTCATGAAGGTGGTGGCAGGACAAAAGGAGGCAGTGTTTAGAATGAAGAGAAGCTTGCTTATGTGACTGCTTATACACAATGGAACCTGAAAAGGGAAGTCTCTCTTCTTGGCCACCACTTCTTCAAACTGGGAGTACATAATGCTGATGACTGCACAGTGAGCTCGTTCTATAGGGATTGGCCCAATTTAAGCTGTTGCTTCCTAATTATGTTTTCTGAGAAGTTTTTGACTGCACTGGAGAGTTGCAGTCTGAGGAAAATATAAGTCTTCTTTTTGAAAATATTCTTTATATGTATTTATTTTGTGGGAGCGGGAGGTACACAGTACATTGTGCATGTGGCATTCCAAAGATAACCTGTGGGAGTCAGTTCTTTCCATACACTGTGTGGGATTCAGGGATCAAATGTATGTTGTCAGCCTTGGTGACAAGTACTTTACCTGTTGATCTCTCCTGTCTGCCCCATTATGAGTCTCCTAAATTAATCTGAATGGCATTCTATATGCAGCCTCATTAAACACCAACCTTTCATCTAAAAATCTTGTACTCAAGTGAACATACCGCCCCCACATATATACACAAACACACATAAACATAATTTTAAAAAATAAATCTTTTTAAAATAAAAGATTGTACTTTACTAGAACTGCTGTACTGCTGTGGATATGTTCTGTGTAAATTCGTTCAAGGAAACAGAACCACTATGAGTGGTACAGAATAAAATGTATTATAGGGATTGTACCTCATAGTTATGGGAACACAGAGGGATCTGCATGGGAGGTTGTTGCCCTGTATTTGCTGTTAGGTTTCACTTGAGTCACTATTAGTCAGACAGGCAGTCAGGAAGAAAACCATGAAATGAGAAAACTAAAAACAAACTAGAACTTCCTCAGATGTACTGGAACCCTTAAGAACAAATGCAAAGCCATGATGACTCACCACCTCGAGCTTTGACAGCACGAGCAACCTAAAGAATCTTCACCACAGTTGTATAAAAACTCATACAACACTCAGACAAGTTATAGGAGGAGGTTTGGGCAAAGGTAAGGGAGTGGCAGATCTTGGCATTCCCCTTGTCAACAAGGTATACAGATCGGTGCCTATTAGTGATGCCAGCCTTCGAATCAGAAAACTGGCTGCTGCCTCACATCTGCCTTCCAAACCATATGCCAATGACTTCTGAAACTGAAACTGTACAGTGAAGAGAAATTAAGGTACAGTTTAAACAAGTTGACAGTAGAAAGTCTCTACCGATAGCAAACTGCAAATTAAAGAAGCAAAGCAAGCTTAAAGCAGAAAGAAAACCACACATACATATCATCGTAAAATTGCGGGAAGCAAAGAAAGAAAACTCTGAAAGCCAGACAGATTTTTCAAGGGCAGATGGAGTTCAAGAGACCATAGGCAGACAGCATACTTCTCAACATAGACAAAGCAAGAGACAGTAGAGCAAGTGAATCACCGTGCTAAAAGAAAAACTGCAAATTAGGATTCTAAGCCTGTCTAAGATACCCTTCAAGGATAAAGATGAAACACAGCCATCTTCAAAAAAATAGGAACTTCCAGAAATAGTCCCCAGAAGATTCTTATTAAAGGAAATTCAAGGTCTTTATGTGTGTCACCATCATACAACTTTTGCTGTGCTTAGCTAAAGGACTTTGATCCCACTCAAGGGGTGGGGAAAAGCAAAAAAAAAAAAATCCTGTGACTATTAGACATTTTACAGCCTTAGTCCTCTATAGATCTCAATGCCAGATATCTTAAAATCCATACACAGACAGAACAATTGAAATACATGTGCTGAAGAATAATTCAGAACTATTCATAATAAAGATTGTGTAGAAACTGATAAAACTTATTGAACATGCTCAAAGCATTAAAAAGTACAAAGGAAAAAACATTTCTAAAGAGAATATTTTTTTTAAAAAAACTGCTTTGAAACACAATGACTCAAATTAAAACAAAATTACTCCATTAAGAAGACTTTTTTACATCATCAAAACTGGGATATTTAATGCTGCCATTGGTAGCTTAAAACAGTTAACTGTCATTTACCTCTGCTGTAAGCGGAACTGGCCATAAGCTTTTAAGAAAGTACTTTAGCAAAAACCAGAACTGATTTTAAATGTTCATTCTTCTTAATTTAATGCCACTTGTATTAATCTATTCTGAGGAATAGTCAAAATATGAAGACATCACTGTATCATTATCTTATCAAGACATGAATATTAAAAATGTTCAGCCTAGCCCCAAACAAACAAGCAAACAAAAAGCCGTGGCTAATTAGCCATGATGGCAGAGACTTGTAATCCCAGCACTTAGAAAGTGGGAAAGGAGACAATGAGGCCAGCCTGAACTTCATAGCAAGACTCTGTCCCTGCCCTACCACCCGCCACATACAGAAAGCAAAGTTCATGCATCTTCATGCATATTTTGAAATCATTTAAAATAATATTCAACATTAGTCTTAATAGTTTATTGAATATTTATGATTATTTTATGTAACAAGACAAAGCAAAGTTATAAAAATAGTATAAACCTAACGATATAAAATAAGCACAGGAAAAAGCTGGGTTGTGACTGTCACTTGAAAATGTGACTAGATATTTTCCAATTTTCTGCGTTTAAAAAATTATTACAGCCGGGCAGTGGTGGCGCACGCCTTTAATCCCAGCACTCGGGAGGCAGAGGCAGGCGGATCTCTGTGAGTTCGAGGCCAGCCTGGGCTACCAAGTGAGTTCCAGGAAAAGGCGCAAAGCTACACAGAGAAACCCCGTCTCAAAAAACCAAAAAAAAAAAAAAAATTATTACAGCCTAATCCCAGCACTTGGGAGGTAGAGCCAGGCGATCTCTGTGAGTTCGAGGTCAGCCTGGTCTACAGAGAGATCCAGGACAGGCACCAAAACTACACAGAGAAACCCTGTCTTGAAAAACCAAGGGAAAAAAATTATTACAGTCTATTCATTGTGCAGATATGTTCTCATGTGTGAGGTCAGAGGACAGCACACAAGGAGTCAGTCCTCTCTCTCCACCATGAGTCTTGGGGATCGAACTCAGACCATCAGGATCTGTGGGAGAGGCCTTTACCCACTGAGCATCTCTCCAGCCCTAATTTTTCTTTCTTTTGTTTTTTTTTACATTTAAAATAACCAACTAGATTTAACTTTTATAAATAAAAATAAATTGCATTTCATCAAGGAGAAAAAAGGAAGCCACATACCTAAACATGCAAACACCAAGTAATAGATAATGTTTACAACAATGTTAGAAGGCATTAGGCCAGAAAAGCTGAGCTGTCTAAGAGTGGTCAGGGAGTAGTTTAGCCATGAAAAGGAGCTGAGAAGGAATATGTGTTCTTCTGTTCAGAGTTCCAACGGAGCCCTAAAGGCAAAAGAAGGATGCAAAGGCTGTAGGAAAAGCAGAGAAAGCAGGGCTGAGGGCCATAAACCATGCAGAATAAGAAGTCTGGGCATCAGCAACCAGACAAAGAGACTCCAGAATAAAGATGACAGAGAATCCTTCTCTGAGAGCTGGGGATGTTGGAAGCACAGGGAAAGCTGTGAACACCATTTGGTCTGCAGTGTGTGACTTAGCACAGGTGAAGGAAGTGTAAGTTTGAATGCTGAACATTTGACTGTTGCCCTAGAGTTACACCTCTTATCCACAAGCTGTTTTGCAAAATCCACTTTTGTCCACCCTACTAAACCATCAGATCTTTTCAACCTGGAAGAACCCAAATGACTATCCAACAAAGGAGCCCATATACCAATAGAAGTCCAGAAATCGAACTCACCAGTCAAAGCCGTTGTATTCATTGGAGGTTTCTGCCCATACGAACAGAAAAATCACAGACAAGGTGAATGCAATTATCAGGCACAGATAAGAAAATTGCTCTTTCTGGAAAGAGAAAGAAATCTAACTTAGCTCCATTTGTCCATATTATCTCAATAATTCTTGTCTACATTTGCCAAAGGCCAGTAGAGTTCTGGTGTTGGACATTACCCTCCCTAGGCTAGAATAATCTGAGGTTTTGTAAGGAGTAGGAATAAAAAATAAGATTGCAAACATACATAGAAAGGGCATCCTGACAAGCTGAAGAGACCTTCTGGGCCCCGAGGCAGCAAACCACTATCAGAAGTGCAGTTAGGTGATGAGCACAGGAGTTGACTCAGTCTTATACACACTCCTACACAAAACCCAAGTGGACCTTTAAAAGCATGTTAGCAAATAATGTCTCTGCACTTCTTAAACCCTCCCAGAGCCTCCTCTGCTATTATATCACCCCCATCCAAAGAGCCTTCCATAGCCCACAAAATTGTATAGGATTAGCCCTGACCCATCCCCCACCTCACATCTTCACACTGACTTCCTTTCCAGAGGTCAGCCACACTAGCTGCTTTCTGTAACATATCAAATGTCATCCCTACTCTGAAGCCAGGTACTTATAGGTCTGCTTAGAGTGCATTTGTCCCAACACAAGGCTGGCTCTATCCATTTGGAGATAGAGCAAAGGACTTGTTTTTCATAGGTCTCTAACCACTCCCCTTTTCCAGTGTCTAATATATTTTTCTACTTTATCTTCAAAGATCTTATTATTATTTGAAAGCATTTCTTCATCTATTATTTATTGTATAACTTATCCCACTGGAATTTAAGCTACTGGAGGCCAGAGGAAGACTTCAGCTGTCTTGGCTACTGTGGTATACGTATCTGATAAGCTTAATATCTTTCTGCTAAATAAATCTGTTTCTATTCTTTTAATCTCATCACAACTCTGGCTTGAGATTTTTCAAGGGTTCCTCTCTGTTTATAGGATAAAGCTCAATTTTTTTAGTCTAATATAGAGATGTTATAATTTCATCTAAATTTTGTTTTCTGATCCTAATTATTATTTATATAATGTTCCTAAATTCAGCATTGGAAATCTAATTTTCCTTAAACATACCATTGTGCTTTTCTGTATTTAGATTTTTGGTTAATCACACACACACACACACACACACACACACACACACACTCAGAATCCTCTTATATGTATTTATTTCTGTTTATCACTTTTCCAAATTGTAGCTGGAGAGTTTCTCTCTGGGTCCCGCCAAGCCCCCGTAGTTGTGGGGTCCGTGGGTCTGGGCAAGACTGGAGAAAACTCCAGCTACACCAAATCAGTGACCCTAAGAACACTACAGTAATAATATCCATCAAGTAGTAACTGTGTATCATGCTCAATTCAAAGTATATTCTACATAATATCTCTTCTATTCTCATAGCAACTCCCGTGGTGAGTTTTGCTGTTAATGTCTCCCTTATTCTAATAAGGATTCTGAAACACAGAGATATTAAGTGGTTTGCCTAAGTTCTTATAACAATGGGTCACTAATTTAGGGATGGTCAGTAGCAAAGCCATAAATTGAATCTAGTGGTCTTTCCCTTTATGTTATACTCCATCTGAGTAAAAAGGGGACTTGAAAATTGTCTAGAGACTTTATTAATTCAATTCTCTAGCTACAGAGAGACTCTGGTATATTACATAACCATAAGTTACAGTTATAATTACAACTCATACATACTCCAAAGTTCTGGTCCAGTGTTTTTACCATTATACTAGACTGCCCTAAATGCTACCCTTTTCAATACAGCTTCCCTTTATATTTTACTCCAGATCCTTTGTAGATCTCAAGTGATTGTAACCTCATCCCCAAGTAATGAATAATCTGTCAGATCTACCCCTCTGTCTCCATACCTGCTTTCGCCACTCTAATCCATCCACCCACATCTCTTCTTTGGAGCGCTGCCACCGTCTTCCCTTTAAATGCAGAGGCTTTCCTGCATTGGCCCTTCTCATATATCCTCCATACACTCAAATAACCATTCCAAAACATAGCCCGGGTCATATCATCAAATTAAAGTACCCCCCTACTCTGGTGATAGAGATCAAATCCAGGGCTTCATATATGCTAAGCATATGCTCTACCACTGAGTCACATCCCCAGCCCTCTTCAGGTATTCTTTACTTCCTATATAACAGGGGTAAGTTCTTAAAACCACACTATCTGACCCATTAATCTCCAACTTCATTTCTCAGCACTTCTCTATTCATTTCTGCTCCCCCTAAAACAAACCTACCAATCCCGCACTCCCTGTGCACTTGGACTCCTCTACTATCATTTCCCATACCACCTCCAATTCTTTACCTAGCCAATTCTCAATCACCTTTCATGGTCTTTGGCCTCTCCCTGACTATATGCCAGTGTGTACACACATACACTTGTTGCTATGCTAGAATGTGAATGTATTTAACTTCCCCAGCACAACATGAGTTCTTTGAGAGTAGCATACCTGAAGCACATTTGTTACTAGCATAAAAGCCAAATATCTGGGCATGAAAAATATAAGGGACAGAAGAACATTCTTGATTACTCCAGGGAAGCCTCCCATTACCTACATTTTTTTCACGTATAGCTACTCAAACCAGACATAAGAAATAAAAAATCCAGGACTGGAGATGTATGTAGCTCAGTGGTAGAGTACTTGCCTAGTATGTGCAAGGCCTTAGATTCACAATCATCAAAATCCCAAAGACAGAGAGTTAGGCAGATACATACATACATATAAAACAAAATACAAGAACAAGAAATTAGAGATCTAATTAATGAAATTCTTAGATCTTAGCTGAACTATGTTTAACAATCAAGTGAAGGTGCATGATTTGTCCCTCTTTTCGCTGAAGTGTGCTCATCATTTGATCTCTTATACCATATTGCTAACCAGAGGGTTCCACGACATACCACTAAGAGAAACAAAGAGGCTTTTTGTTAGATTATGCTTCATGCTACCACTCACATTCACTAGAGCTCTATGTTAGTGAAAATCAAGGACTTACTTAGCCAGGAATAAAGAACATCTTGTTTCCTACTTATTAGGTTCCCTATCTCCCGCCCCACCCCCGCCACCAAGGAATATACTTTCCCCTTGGAAACTGACAGAGAATAGAAAATTAAAGATTTAGGGAGCTGGTGAGATCACTTAGTGAGTAAGGATGTCTGATGACCTGAGGTCAATCCCTGGAGCCTACATGGTGGAAGGACAAAACCAACTCATGTAAGTTGTCTTCTGATCACCACATTTCACACACACACACACACACACACACACACACACAAATTTAAAGATTCAGACAAGGATTGCCACTGATGAAATTTTTAAAATGAAAATTAAAGATTTGAGCATTCTTGTAATTTCCTATAAACATCTAGTTGCATCCAAGTCTTCAAAATTCAATAAATGTAAAAGTGAATGAAAGATGAACGAACAAACCAATGAATGAATGAATGAATAACATAACAAAAACAGCGTGAAAAAGAAAAAAGAAAGAAAATAAAATTGAGGGGCTGGCCAGGTGCACTGGCATGCTGTGGGATGTTCTGTATGCAAATGTGTTGCTCTGATTGGTCAATGAATAAAACACTGATTGGCCAGTGGCTAGGCAGGAAGTATAGGCGGGACTAACAGAGAGGAGAAAAGAACAGGAAGGTAGAAGGAAACACTGCCAGCCAGCCACCGCCAGGACAAGCAGCATGTAAAGATGCCGGTAAGCCACGAGCCACGTGGCAAGGTATAGATTTAAAGAAATGGATTAATTTAAGATATAAGGACAGTTAGCAAGAAGCCTGCCACGGCCATACAGTTTGTAAGCAATATAAGTCTCTGTGTTTACTTGGTTGGGTTTGAGCGGCTGTGGGACTGGCAGGTGAGAAAGATTTATCCTGACTGTGGGCCAGGCAGGAAAACTCTAGCAACACTGGCACATGGCTATAATCTCAGAACTTCAGAGGTGGAGACAGAAGGATCAGGAGTTCAAGGTCTGGCTCATTTATATAGTAAGTTCAAGGTCAGTCTGGGCTACAAGAGACCCTGCTTTAAAACACTGGAGAGCAGGAAAGGAAGCAAACAGGAAACAAACAAAAGGGCCTTCAGTGTGGCTCAGCAGTGCAGCCCTTGCCTAGCATGCAAAAGATCCTCAGTTTATCTCCTGTAAAACAAAAGAAGGAAGGTGGGAAAGGGGGAAGAGAAGGAGGCAGGGAGGAAGAGGAAGGCAGCAAGTATGTTGAACTCTGGCTCTGAACTTGTCACCGTACTTTGACAGGAAACTGGAACTTAGTGCACCTGACTTGGAAACCCCAGTGAGTGCTCTGGTGCTTAGGGACCCCCCCACACCCACAGCTAAGAAAGTGTCGTCTAGCTCCTTTCCATCTCTGTACCCAGGAGCAGCAACAGGAGCCAAGTTCAGCTGTCTCCCACTCTCTGTACTGCCAGTGGCAGCTGTAGCAGCCAGTCAGGAAGGTGATGTAGCATTTGCGGTTGAAGCAGCGTTCTAGCCACTGACTGGGGTTCTCATTGGAGTTTCCTGTCTTCTTGTTCCCAGACTCAGCTAGGATGTCCTCATGCATGATTCACCGTTCTGCTGGAAGGACAAAGAAAATAATCAGAACCTAGTGTAGCTCCTCCTGTTCACTTACTCTAGCCTGCCATCTACAAACAATTCTATCAATGAGAGACAGCTAAGAAAATTCATTTACAATCAAGGACGAAATGTGGGATTCCGAGAAGAGGAATAAAAACTGCATCCAAGCTTTCTGACTAACTTGCTGAACACTGCAGCCACTGCACCATTGCATTCAGAAGCCCTCTTGCTTCTGAAGTGAGATCACATTTCTATCCTAGGACACTAAAAGGTGCTCAAAGCAGCAAATTACATAGTATCTAACTGCAATGTTCTCTTGAAATAACCCAGGATGCTAAAGGCATAGGTAAATACATGAAAAATGCCATCCTCAACTAATATGTGATTCCAACCCCGCCTCTGCCCCTTTCCTTTCTTACTCTCTGTCTTAGTTGGAGTTAATATTGCTGTTGTAACATACCATGACCTAAAGCAACTTGGGGAGGAAGGGGTTCATTTCCTCACAGTTCCATCTAACAGTTCATCACCAAAAGCAGTGAGGGCAGGCACTCAAGCATGGCGAGAACCTGGAGGCGGGCCATGGAGGGATGATGCTTGCTGGCTTGCTCCTCAGGGTTTGCTCAGCCTGCTTTCTTGTAGAACCCAGGACTACCAGCCCAGGGATGACACCACCTGCAATGGGCTGGGCCCTCCCTCATCAACCACTAATTAAGAAAAATGCCATACAGGCTTGCCTACAACCCCATCTTATGGAGGTATTTTTAATTGAGGCTCCTCCTCTCAGATGGCTTTAGCTTGTGTCAAGTTGACATAAAACTCTCCAGCACACTCTCTCTGTCTTAGTGACAGTGAGCTTCAACTGTGCATGGTAGAATATCAGCAACAGTTGAAAAATACACTTTTGGTTTGGGTTTTGTTTTATTGAGACAGAGTTTCTCTATGTAACCCTGGCTGTCCTGGAACTCGCTCTGTAGACCAGACTGGCCTCAAATTCAGATTCACCTGCATTTGCCTTCCAAATGCTGGGACAAAGGCATGGGCCACCACTGCCCAGCTGAAAAATACCATTTATTTTTCGTTTTTGCCAACAAAAACAAGAGGTTATACAGTTAGAACAACGTATAAGCTGTGCGTGGTGGTGCATACCTATAACCCAGCATCTATCTATTCAGGTTGAGGAGGAAGAAGGACTGCAAGACTGAAGCTGATGTGGACTACACAGTCAGATCATGTCTTAGAAATGAATCTGAAGAGAGAAAGAGAAACTGGGAAAGAAGGAGGGAGGGAGGGCATGTGGCTTCACAGGCATCTTACACTTTTCTGTTCATCTTTCTCAATACAGAACTGCCTTCTCTGTCTAAAATGGCTACTCAGGCTATAGTCATCACCCCAAACTCCAGCTAGCAGAAAATAGAAGAACAAAGGAGAGAACTCTGCCTTACTCTAAAGATGTTTAGAGAAGCTAAACATGGTGTTTCACTCATTTTTTTATTGGTAAGAAAAAGGGGAGCAGGCAGATATTGAGGAAATAGCTACTAAATTTTCCCAGTGTATTATGATTGAGAATGCAGTTCTTGGGCGAGCAACATGGCTCAGCAGGTAAAGGCACCTGCCACCAAGCCAAACACCTGAGTTGGATCCCCAGTATGCACATGGTAGGAGAACGCCAACTCCCATGCAGTTTGCTCTGACCACCACCCTTGTGCTGTGACACATGTGCGAGCACACACGCGCGCGCACACACACACACACACACACACGCACACACACACACACACACACACACACACAAAATGTAATTTTAAAAAGTTAAAAGTGTTGTTCTCATACCAAAGGACTTTCAAATAACATAAAATTCGGGGTGGGGGATGACACAAATATTTAAAAACCAACAAGAACAGCCATGAGGAAAACAAACAGAAAATAAGACATAATAATAATAATAGAACTCGTTGTAAGATCTGATGCTAGGCAATAGCCTTGATTACTGAAACTTTCAGCCACATTCCATTTGTTTTATGAATGTCACTCTAGGCCTGTACTGAAGAATCTCTAATCTAGGGGGCCTGGCAGTATGTCTTGGTGATTAAGACTGCTTGCTGCTTGTGGTGATATATTGTGTCCCCCAATATATTGTGCATCCTAATAAACTTATCTGGGGTCAGAGGACAGAACAGCCACTAGATAGACATAGAGACCAGAAAATGGTGGCACACACGCCTTTAATCCTATTACTTGGGAGGCAGAGATCCATCCAGATCTCTGTAAGTTCAAAGCCACACTGGAAATAGTCAGGCATGGTGATTCATGCCTTTAATCCCAGGAAGTGATGGCAGAAAGCAGAAAGGTATATAAGGCGTGTAAACCAGGAACTAGAGCTGGTTAAGCTTTTAGGCTTTTAGCAGCAGCTCAGCTGAGATTCATTCTGGATAAGGATTCAGAGGATTCCAGTCTGAGGAAACACGATCAGCTGAGAAATTGGCAAGGTGAGGTAGCTGTGGCTTGTTCTGTCTCTCTGATCTTCCAGCATTCACCCCAATACCTGGCTTCAGGTTTGTTTTTATTAATAAGATCTTCTAACAATTCATGCTACAGCTGCTCTTCCAGAAGATCCAACTTCATTTCCAAGAACCCACACTGGGGAGGCTCACAGCTACCCATAACTGCAACTAAGATCTGACATCCTCTTCTGGTTTCTGTCAGTACCTATACACATGCATGTGTGCTTCAACACAAATGCGCACACACACACACCCCTTTAAAAACAGACAAACCAACCAACAAAATCCCTGGTCTGAACTTCTACTTTGATCAAAATGGAGTAGCAAGAATCATAGTGACCCTTCCACCTTAACTGACTAAAACCTAAGGAAATATATAAAATAATACTTTTCAGACATTATTAGAAAATAGTCAGTGATAATAAAGAATCCCCGAGGGGAAAAACAAAGGACGTATTATTAATTACCCATTTATAGTATGTATAGGATTATGAGGTCAAAGCACCAAGAAAGAAAATGTAGGTAGAGGCTGGTAGCCTCCCAAAATTAAGCAGACAAAAAAGAATCAGGGAGAAGAATGTGTTTAACTCCTGAGTCTACAATTGAATGCTGATAACTTTCCCTGAAAGAATGTGGATGATTAAAAGCAATCCAACCAACCACCTGACCCTAGATGCATAAGTCCCAAAGCAAAACAAAGAAACCTTAAAAATCAAAAACAATGCTGTAAGCATTGCAACTCCTATGGAAATAGATCCTGGCAGCCAGGAGCCAGTAAGTCATTATAAGCGTAGAAGCTTACAGCTCTCCTCGAGGGAAAGGTTTCCCCAATGTAACAACTCTGCCCAGGCAGGGGAGGGTTTCATTAGCAAAGTTGTTACAGTGTTCTTACAGCTCTGCTCCACTAGGGAAAAGCTTCCCCAGCAAACAGGTTACAGTTCTGCTCTGCTCAACTCCAGCGAAAATTGTTATAGCTGGGCTCAAAAATTGTTACACTTGGGCTCCACTCCAGCAAAAATGTCACACCGCAAAACAAACCTTACTCAAGAGATTTATTGGGAAGGAAGAATCTAGGAGGGTGGTTGCCTCTAGGGTGAGGAGAAGCACCAAACTGAACAGGGTACAGAGCTTATCCAGGGTTTCTTGGAGGCCGAGCTTTCCAGGGTGGCTTGGGACTAATGGATTTTTGTGGTATGATTCTGGGGCAAGCTCAGGGGTTGGTGGGATTTCATGCTCAGGGGTTAGTGGGATTTTGTACTCGGGGATCTCAAGGATTGGTGGGATTCTGCAGCCTGACTCTGGGGCAAGCTCAGGGATTGGTGGGGTTTCAAACCCTGGTCCCGGGGTCAAATCAGAGTCAAGGTGTTTTCCTCCAGTCCAGGTCTCAGGTCTTAGTCAGGGGCAGGATGTGCTTTCCTTGGCCTTCAACCCTACAAGTACAACTCCTCCAAAAATGAACAATTCACAAATTAACGGCCTCCAATGAGAGTGAATTAGACAAAATCCCGAATAATTAAAAAGAAGGATTACAAGTATATTAAAAAAAAAACAAAGAAGACACAAATTTCTGAATGAATTCCTAGAGAACACAAACAAGTGAATGAAATAAGAAATTCAATATAGGATATGAAGGTGGAATCCAACAAAGACACAGAAATATTGAAGAAAACCAAACTGAAATAATGGAAATGAGAAACTCAATAGTTGAATAAAAGTTCCATATGGGTCTGAGGAGATGGCATAGTGAGGAAGAGCAGTGCTCTGCAAGCATGACTCAAGGAGCTGAGTCTGAATCCTCAGCACCATGTAAAAAGCTGGGCATGCTTGTGTGTGCTTGTAACTACAGCACTGGTGGGTATCTACCAAAAAAAAATGAACCTCAAGTTCAGTAAGAGATCCTATCTTAAAGCAGTGAGTCTGAAAGTAATAGAAGATATCTGGTGTCTTGCTCTGACCTATGTGTGTGCATGCATGCACACCCCACATTCACATCCATGCAACACAAACACACTCCATGAAAAGTCTCACCAACATAGTGGATCGGGGAAAACAGAATATCAGAACTTGAAGACAATGTAGAACAATTGGAGCATTCAGACACTGACAAAGATAAAGAAACTGCAAACAGAGCATTTCATAGCTATAGAACACTACAGAAAACCCAAATCTATGAATCATGAACACAAAGGATACTTTCATGCTAAAAGTAGACAAAGCATTTTCATCAAAATTGCAGCATAAAATATCCCAAATCTAAGGGAAGAGACACCCATCTCGGTATAAGAAGAATTTGGAACACCAAAGAGACAAGAGCGGAGAACCTCCTCAAATTACAGTTAAAAGACTAAATAAACAGAGCAAAGACAGCATCTTAAAGCTGCAATAGAGAAACACCAAGCCGCGTCTAAAGGTGTATTCATCATAACAACAGCAAACTTGTCAACAGTCAGGAGGGCACGGAAGGATGTATTTCAGCTTCTAAGAGACATCAACTGCCAATTCAGACCACTATACCCAGCCAAACTGTAATATCTGAAGGGAAAACAAAAACTTTCCATGATTAAAAAACAAAAAACAAACAAACAAAAAAAGGCTAAAGCAATTCATGACCATTAAACCAGCTCTACAAAAGATACTTGAAGGAATCCTTTAGACTGAAAAGAGATAAATACACCCATGAGGACATAAGAAATCACAGTATAATTAAGCAAACGAGGAATAGGAAAACATCAAACACTACAAGATCAATGAAGTAACAGAAATTAGTACACACATTTCAACAATAACTCTGAGTATTAATGGCCTCAATTTCCTACTCAAAAGATAGACTAGGAGGTTGGATTAAAAAAACAGGATCCATTTATTTGTTGACCTCAAGAAACACACCAGCCATTAAAAACAGATGAAATATTGGGATGCAAGAATAAAAAAATGTGTTCCTAGGACACAAGCAGCTGTCACTATCCTAATATTTGACAAAACAGATTTGAAATCAAAATTATTCAGAAGAGGTTAAATTTTTCACTGCTTAATCATTAAGAAAACAATCCGCCGGGCGTTGGTGGCGCACGCCTTTAATCCCAGTACTCGGGAGGCAGAGCCAGGTAGATGTCTGTGAGTTCGAGGCCAGCCTGGTCTCCAAAGTGAGTTCCAGGAAAGGTGCAAAGCTTCACAGAGAAACCCTGTCTCGAAAAAAACCAAGAAAAAAAAAAAGAAAACAATCCATTAAGAAGGCATTACAATTTTAAACATACAGTCACCAAACATAGGTGCACCCAATTTTAGAAAATAAATACTACTAACTATAAAGACACATTAATCTCAAACACAATAATAGAGGGTGACTTTAATAACTTACTCTCACCAATATAGATAATGTTAACCAAAAAAAAATAAAGAAACATCTAATTAAATAACATCATGGACCTAACATTCCAGCTAAACTGCAGAATGCTCTATTCAAACACTTCAGAATGCACATTCTTCTCAGCAGCCCATGGAACATTTTCTAAAATAGTTAATATAATAGGTACAAATCAAAACATAACAAATATAGGAAAATTGAAATGATTTCTTATAGCTTGTGTAACAGAAGAATTCTATAAAACAAAACTAGAAGTCCACATGAAGAAAAACCACAGAACATATACAAAGTCATGGAGATTGCCAAATATACTACTGAATAATGAATGGGTCATTGAAAAAAATCAAGAATAAAAATATAAAAATCCGCCGGGAGTTGGTGGCGCACGTCTTTAATCCCAGCACTCGGGAGGCAGAGGCAGGCAGATCTCTGTGAGTTCGAGACCAGCCTGGGCTACCAAGTGAGCTCCAGGAAAGGCTCAAAGCTACACAGAGAAACCCTGTCTCGAAAAAACCAAAAAAAAAATAATAATAAAAATAAAAAAAAAAAAAAAAAATCCCAAATTGGAAGAAAAATCACCTAGGACAAAATGAAAGCAGTCCTAAGAGTAAAGTTTTTAGTGAAAAAAATTGGGGGGGGGGGGGGAGGAATTTAAAAAAAATTCAGAGATCTCGAATAAATAATGATGCACCTTAGGTAGGGTCTCAAATAAATAATGATACACCTTAGGTAGGGCCTTGAACAAATTAAAACAAGCCAAACTCAAAATTAGTAGATGGAAAGACATAATTAAGATCAGAGTAGAGGGCTGGAGAGATGGCTCAGCGGTTAAGAGCACTGACTGTTCTCCCAGAGGACCCAGATTCAACTCCCAGCACCCACACGGCAGTTCACAACTGTCTGTAATTCCAGTGCCAGGGGACCCAACACCCATAGCAAAACACCAATTCACATAAAAAAAATCCAGGGTAGAAATTGATGAAAAGGAAAAAAATTAAATACACAAAATTAATAAAACAATTATGTTTTTAAAGCAATACTGACAAAACCTTAGCCAAACTAACAAAAAGAAAACTCAATTTAATACACTTTGAGATAAAACTAGAGACATAACAAATACCAAAAAAATTCAGAAAATCATTATGTAGATAATACCTTAAAAACTTACATTCTGGGGCCAGGCAGTGGTGGTGCATGCCTTTAATCCCAGCACTCAGGAGACAAAGGCAGGCAGATTTCTGTGAGTTTGAGGCCAGCCTGGGCTACAGAGTGAGTTCCAGGAAAGGTTCCAAAGCTACACAGAAAAACCCTGTCTCAAAAAAACAAAACAAAACAAAAAACCCTTACATTTGATTAAATTGGAAAATCTAGAAGAAATAGATCAATTTCCCAACACATATGGCCTACCCAAATTAAACAATATAAAAAATTTAAATCTATCTTAGTTAGGGTTTTTATTGCTGTGAAGAGACACCATGACCATGGCAACTCTTATAAAGAAAAACATTTAATTGGGGTGGCTTGCTTACAGGTCAGAGGTTCAGTCCATTATCATCATGACAGGGAACATGGTGGTATGCAGGCAGATATGGTGCTGGAGAGGAGCTAAGAGTCCTACAACTAGAAGGCAACAGGAAGTGGACTGAGTGTCACACTGAACGAAGCTTGAGCAAAAGAGACCTCAAAGCCCACCCCTACAATAATACACTGCCTCCAACAAAGCCACACCTACTTCAACAAGGGCACACCTCCTAATACTGCCACTCCCTTTGCGGGCCATTTTCTTTCAAACCACCACAAAATCTATCTATAAAAGGCAACAAAATTGAAGCATCAATAAAACAAAAATTCTCCCAACTAAAAATATTCCACACCCAGATGAATTCATTTCTGAAATCTACCAGGCTTTTAAAGAAGAACTAAAACCAATGTTTCTCAAACTATTCATAGAGGAGAAGAGAAAGGATTGCTGCTAAACTGTTTTTTAAGTATACAACATAAAAAAATTATAGATCAATCTCCCTCATGAAGAAAAATGAAAAAAATTCTCAACAAATTACTTACAAACTGAATTCAAGAATACATCAGACAGTTCATTAAGTATGATACACTTGGCTTCATTCCAGGATGGAGGAATAGTGTAACATACACAAATCAACACACAAATGGACTCAGGACAGAAATCACATGATCATCTCAAGAGATGAAGAATCCCTTCACGACAAAAGCCATGAAGAGACTAGGAATAGAAAGACTGTATCTCAGCATAGTAAAGGCTTTATATACACACCCACAGCCAACATAACAGTCAACTCAGAAAAACTCAAAGCATTTCCACCAAGATCAGGAATAAAACAAGAGAAAGAATAAAATGGACACATGTAGGAAAACAATTAAAATATCCTTATTTTCAGATGATGAGTCTATCTATCCATAAGAGACTATGAAGACTCTTCTGAGAAACACTCTTAAAGCTGACAGATACTTGCAGCAAAGTGGCAGGATGCAAACTTCAACAAAAAGCAGTACCTTCCTACGAACCAATGGCTAGCATGCTGAGAAAAGGAAAGAACTCTATTCAGAACAGCCTAGAAAAGACCTTAGAGCAAACTTAACCCAGGAAGTGAAGACTGCTACAGCGAAAGCTTGAAAACACTAAAGAAGGAAACTGAGGAAGACACTGGAAGATGGAAAGACTTTCCATGCTCATATATTGGGAGAATTAATATTGTGAAAAGTGTTGTCCTTCCACGGCAATCTACATATTCAATGAAACCCCTCCCTCAAAATCCCAACACTATTATTCACAGAGATTGAGACAACAATCTTAAGATTCATATGGGAGCACAAAAGACTCCAGATAAACAAAGCAATCTTGAGAAAAAAGAATCTTTCTCTTGTCCTACGATTCTAGTCAAGCACTATACCGAGTAGAATAGAGTGGACATCCTTGTCTCAAGGTAATCTATCTGATTTCAAGTTATACCACAGATCAGCTACAGTAACAAACACAGCATAGTACTGACACACAAACTGTAGTCACATGGACCTACAGAAGAGGATGGAGGACCCATATCTGAGCCCATATAGCTACAGCCAACAAGTTTTTGGCAAAGATACTAAAAATGTACATTGAAAGAAAAGAGCCTCTTCATAAATGGGGATAGGAAAACTGGGTATCTACATGTAGAAGGATGGAGCTAAACACTTTTCTCTCACTCTGCAGAAAAATTAACTCTAAATCTTAATGTAAGGCCCAAAACTCTGAAACTGCTAAGAGGGAAAAGTACAAGATACAGACATAGGTAGGGGCTTCATGAACAGAACTCCAGTGCTAAGGAAATAAGGCCAGCAACCAACCTCAAATGGGACCTCAAGAAGTTACATAGCTCTATTCAGGAAAGGAAATAGTTAACTGAATGAAGAGACAGCCTATAGAATAGGACAAAATCCTTGCCTGCTATATAATTAACAAAGAATTAATACCCAGAATTTACAAAAAAGAAAGAAAGAAAGAAAGAAAGAAAGAAAGAA
>CABHPH010146092.1:0-10425 GCA_902168325.1 Peromyscus nudipes | reverse complement strand
GCCACCACTCATTCCTTATATACCTTTCTCTGGTCTGTCATATTACTGCCTGGATTTAAAGGCACATGTGCTTCCCAGGCAAAGGCATGAGATCTCAAGTGATAGGATTAAAGGTGTGTGCCAACACTGCCTAACCTCTATGTCTAATTTAGTGGCTGGCTCTGTCCTCTGAACCTCAGGCAAGTTTATTAGGGTACACAATATATCACCACAGTTATCTTTGTGTGTTTTCTGTTGTTCGATTGTTCTGTTGTGTTTTGTTTTAAACAGGGTCTTATTTTGCAGCCCAGGCTGCTCTTGAACTTCTGATTCTACTGTCTCAGCTTTCTGAATTCTGGGAAAGCAAGTCAGTATCATTGTGTCTAGCGAAAAGTTCCTGATGTCAGTTCTCAAACAACATAGAGACAGGCAATGGCTTCTGTGATTCTGTGCTGAGCAACCACTTCCCCATTCATTTCATAGTATCTGATCCTATCATGCTGCCTCTGATCTTTGCTATAACAACCAGCCAGTCACATGTAGCCTAACAGGACCTAATATCAGCTGCCTGAATATCACTTGCTTTTCCTTCTAAATAATATGTTCTGTAACTATTAATCCCCCACAGGAATCTGTCCAGCTATTCTTGATCCTACACAAACTGAAGGAACCTTCCAACCCTATGGTTTCTCTTTCTTCCTTGCTTCAGTTTCCAGATTCACTACTCATATGGTATATAAAAAGATTGAAAACAATCTACTTCCCTAAAAAAAAATTTCATCAGACAGATTTTTCAGGATGAATTGTAAAGTTATACCAGCTTAGAGTACAAAAATTATACAATGCTATCACTAAAGAGCTAGATAAAACATCAAAGAAAATTTAGTGGATTCTCACATTTTATGGTTGGTTATCGAAAAACCGATTCACTGATTTCTTCAGAGTTATACCTATATGCACCTTGTGTGAAGAACTGTGGGGGTTGGGATAAAAGGACTGAAAAAGAAAAAAGTTGCCTGGGTGATAGCAGTTAAGAGCAAGCCATTAAAACATCTTAGCACAGTGGGGATGACATGTATTGAATCTATCCTGTCAGCAGAGCACAGTGCAGCACCCACCCTGATAAATGCCAGGTTGCCTTGCTGACACTCAGTAAAGGTTCCATCCAGTGACAGAGCAGCAGTCAAGAACAGGCTGATGGTGCTGATCCTTGCTTTCACCTCCTCTGTTCTCCTGCTTATCACGAGCCAAATGAGTATTTGTGGGAGAAAGAGGAAATTGGTGAGGTAAAACCCCAAGTTTCCATCGTGAATACACAACCCTTACATTTATGCAGCTAACTATATAGGCGAACATTTCACTTTTTTCTTTCTTTCTGATTTTGTGTGTGTGTGTGTGTGTGTGTGTGTGTGTGTGCGTGTGTGTGTGTGTGTGTGTGTGTGTGTATCTAACCATTAAAAATATTTTAAGTATGAGTGTCAAAGATGATTCTTGACTTACTGTAAATATGTATACATATATGTACAGATACGCATATAAAGTATCATATGTGTATATACATATACATATGCATATGTGTGTTAAACACAGAATACTATGTATATCACATAGATATGCAGCATACATAAATAATATATGTATATTTCAATTATAGTCACTCAAGTATTTGAAAATGTTACCAGACCTCATTCTTTTATTTTAATATTCATCAAGATTTGGGGGTGCAGTGCTTAGGACACACATTGTGTGTATGAATTATTTTTACTTCATTTTCTTACTATCACGCAATTTGTGTGTCATTTTCTTACTACAGTATGATTTGTTTTTGTGTATATACATGCATGCAAGCAGAAGTGCATGTGTGTGTGTGTGTGTGTGTGTGTGTGTGTACGGGAATCAGAAGTTGAGGTTAGGTTCCTTATTCAACTGCTCTTCACCTTAATTTTTGAGACAGACACTTTCACTGAACCTGAAGCTCACTAATATGGCTAGGGTAGCTAGAGATCAAGCTCCAGGGATTTAAGTGTTTCCTCTTCCCCAGTGCTGGGATACCAGGTTCAATGTTCCCATTAAAAGGTTATGTATGTATGTATGTATGTATGTATGTATGTATGTATGTATCTATCTATCTATCTATCTATCTACCTACCTACCTGCCTATTATCTATCTGTCTATCTATCTATCTATCTATCTATCTATCTATCTATCTATCTATCTATCTATCTATCTATCTATCCATCCATCCATCCATCCATCCAGCTAGCTAGCTATTCACAATGTTGGAGCTAGGGATTCCAAATTAATGTTTCTGTGCTCACACATAAGCATTTTACTAACTGAGCCTACTCTTTCCAGCCTCTAATGTTGTGTTTTCATCAAATCAATACTATTTTTAAACAAGTTGTTGAAATGATTTGCTTTAATCATCCAAATAACAACACAGATATAAATGAATAGCCCAGTAAGTACTGGGTCTGGACACTGCTATTTCTTAAAACTGAACAGATAAAGACAATCTTTACATTTAGACAGATCCTTGTGATCAAACCTTGTCTTTAAGTTTGAACCTCATTTGTAGAGAGTGAGAAAACTGACCTACTGACTTTACTTGTTAGAACAGACAATAACTTAATTGATTCTAACATATCTCAACTTGTGCTGCTCAAGTGTTCCAAAGTTATCCAAAGCTGTGCTCTGTCTCATGGAAAGAAGGTTCTACAGAGCTAAATTAAATGCTTTCTCTTATTAAAACTATACATCCTCTCTTATTGTCACCTACACTGAAGAAAGTATGATGCAAAGTTGTCCTACATCATCTTTTATAATTCTTAATACATTTTCAATTACTTGGCTAATATTTTTCATTCATGATAAATGACAGTATTGAACCCAGCTTATTGGAATAACATCTAAGACCTTTGTGTGGGGTTTACAAACTTATTGTTCAAATAAACACATATTTATAGTGAGAATGCAAATATATGTTTCTGAAAACTACAGTAATATTTTATAAATAAATACATATTTCATGTTATCAAATAAATTAAATAATTTTATATCATGCTTATTTAGCTGAGAAAAGCAAGGTCCAAAAAGTTTTCATGGAAACCAAGTTTTTCCTGAACTCCTAGTCCCTTTGGAATGTTAAGAAAATAAGTGTGTGCTTTTTCATTATGGAGTAAATTTTTCTTTTCTTTTGTTAAATGTTGTTTTTGATTCATGTTCTCATGTAGACCAGGATACTCTCAAACTTGTTAGATAGCTAAGGATGACCTTGAATTCCTGATCTTATTGACTTCATCTCTGAAGTCCTGAGATTATAGATACGGGCAACCATGTGCAACTAGGATCACTGCTTTTCTAGCTTCAAGATTTGAATATGTCACTGAAGGGATCACATTCTACAAAACATGAGGAAAGAATTCCTTTATATTTGCCATGTTTACCTATTGAGAAAGTACAGTCCTAGTAGCAATGCATTAAAGAAATAAAGTCAGAGATATAATATTTGTTGAAAATACTGGCTCCAATGAGGTTCAGACCTATTGAGCTAAAGAGTCTGGGCAGATTACAATATTTCTCCCAGGAACTCACTTCTTCTGAGTGGAAAATAGTATCATAAAAAGTCTCATGATTGGTTGGACTGCTTTGATAGTTTTGATAGTTTTCTCTCTTGTAGTCACTCTCCGGTGTTGTGGTCATCAAAAAAACTTCTGCAAGATCACTACACCAAAATGGATTATTCTGCCTGTCAATATACTCAGTCTCTTAAATTATGTTTACTAAGCAGGAAACAAAGAAAATGGGCCAGGCATTTGCACTGACAGAGTGACCAGGATGATATGAATACCACCCTAGTACCAGTAAACAAATGAGATGTTGTCTAAGGTACAGGTAATGGGTGAAAATAATAAGATGCAGTTTATGAGAGTGAAAATAGCATTTATGGTCTCTCAGATTCTCCTCTGATGTTAGCATGCATTATCTCATTTAATCTATGATGCAGATATGTGTCTTTGCCACACACTCTCTATTTATCCCAACTAACTTCATCTGCATATGGGATGGATAATTTCTAGGTTCAGAGCTCATTTCCTTAAGCACTGGCACTTTTCTGTTACTTGACTACCTGTAATGTGACTTCCAAGGATATTCTCAGTCTGTAGTGAGAGAATACTTAAAATATCATGGAGCTAGTATCTTTAGGAAAACTACTAACAAATGAGGATTGCGATTGATGGATGAGTGCTCTACTTTTCATGCCCTTCAGTGGGACAATTTTGAGTAGCATTCTACAGGACTAGTAACAAATTAAACAGATTCCTTACTCATTTCTTCTTATCTCAATTCCTAACCCTTTCTTGGCCATACTGCATGATATTGTTTCCCAAAGACGCTACCTGTTGACAAGAGCAAGTCTTAGCATTTGTTTTTGAGAAACAGTGGATTTGGTAAATGAGGACTTTCTTGATGTATTATCCAATGACAGAAAATAGGATGGACAGAAGTTATACTCAATAGAGAAGAAGAAGAGCCAAATTTCATCATTTTAGCACCGTTTTGGTGACAGCTAACTAATTCCTACAATAATATCCCTAGTCCCTATATTAGTCATGGTTCTCTAGAGTCATAGAACTTATAGAATCGGTCATTCTCCCTCCCTCCCTCCCTCCCTCCCTCCCTCCCTCCCCCCCTCTCTCTCTCTCTCTCTCTCTCTCTCTCTCTCTCTCTCTCTCTCTCACACACACACACACACACACACACACACACAAACACACACATTTGTTGGAATTGCTTTAGAACACAATCTCACAATGGCTAGCTGTGAATGGAAATTGCAAGGTCCAAAAATCTAGTAGTTGCTCAGTCCCACAAGGTTGGTGTCTCTACTGGTCTTCTGTATATGCTGGAATCCTAAATAAGTAGGCCCAGGCGCCAGTAAGGAATTGATGTGATGACCAGGGCAAGGGCAAGGAGGTAAATAATGAACCTATCCTTCTTCCAATGCCCTTATAAGGTTTCTAGTAGAAGCTATAGCCTTAATCAAAGGTATGCCTTCCTGCCTCAAGATCTGGATTAAAGGCATGTGTCATCCTACCGCAAAATCCAGATGAGAAGTCTGTATCTTCCAACCTCATGATCCAGATCAAAGACATGTTTTCTTCCTGCCTCAGGATCTTGATGATCAGTGTGCCCCCCCCATTTCTCGATTCTGGTTCATTCCAAATATAGTCAAATTGACAACCAACAATAGCCACCACAGTACCTTCAGGTAGGCAGAGCTCTTGTGAATTAATTGTCTCTTACAATCTCAACTTCTCATCACAGTTTTACTAGAGAATAAGTGACCAGCATTTAAATTTGTGAACTTATATATTCCAACCATGTCACATGGTTAGAGTCAATAGCTCAGCTATGGAGCAAAACTCCTTGTGATACTAGAGACCAAGTAGAAGCTTCTAAAAATCATCCACCACTGCTGACTGAGTAAGTGATTCAGAAGTAAATTCAGTATCCCATCAGAAATTCCCATCATAAGAGCTAGTCACAAACAGTTATATTTTGTGGTGTGAAATTACTACACTCCTATTTAACTCACTGAGTTGGTCTTGGCAAGACCTAATGAGTCTTGACAAAGGTAGATATATTTCCTTGTATTTAACCAGGGAGACTGTACTCATGACAGAACTTGTATTTATACTATGATTTACAAAAAATACCAACAATTAGTTGCATTTCTAAGGAACACCTCACTTATAAAAGAACCTTTATCCAACTTCTGTTTTAATGTCTTGAGTGTTAAGGAAGTACATCTCACAGAGATTAACTCCAGATATTAATAATGACTTAATATAGTTTGTATAAATTCCCCAAACCACCTATAGAATATGGTAACATTTACCAACAAAAATTATGAGGATGGAGGACAATGTGAATGAAGCAACTCTGCCCATGTGCATGCTCCTTGGAAATATGTTTTGTAAGAATATTTGCATCCATGTACAGTCTTCTCAAGTTGAAAATGCATTTCCTCCCACAAGATATATACAGTCATTTCTGGGGTTGAAAAAGCCTCCCTTTGGCTCCTTATTGTCACATTGAGACCATCTTTACCTCCTTCCTTAAACTATTCATCTTTAAATCTCATTTTCAGTCTATATCTCTATCTAGACTATTACAAAAATACAATCATAATGAAAGTTTACTTGGAAGTACTTGAACCCCTGTCATCCAGCTTAGTTATATTGTCACTATAGTAATATCATTAATAATAAAAGATCCATAATCTTAAACTAACCCATCTTTGGTCTACCACCTGCACAGTTTCAGAACATTATCTCTTGTAGTGAGACTTACTCTGTCAATTCTTTTACCAAACTGATGCAACATAAAACTTAATGATCCAATGATCTAACCACATTTCTATCTTCTTTTGCATTTTCAGTGTCTAGCAAATTACATTCTGTGACTTACTATTACATTAACTTTCTCACTCTTTTATCCCTTCATTGCATTCATATGGCAAAACACTAGACATGGTGACATATAATCCTCAGTCAACTTCTATCCTGCACAACAGCAGCTCAACGTGATAGGGAATAAACAGATATGCCCGTGTACTGCGCTTTAAACCTATGGTAATAAGTTTCAGATGAATTTCTGTTGATGTTGTGTGACCTTTCTGTATTTGCTGATCCTAAGCAGCCTTCTATACACCTATACATCTAATTAGATGCCTTTTATATTTTGCATGAACCCCCAAAACTTACTTTGTCATCCTTATATTCAGCTACTGACCTTGAATCTGGTGCAGCTAAGTAAAAGTAAATAGATAAGAAAACTCCACACATAAATTTTGGAAGTTGATATTATTTTCATTATAAAACATTAGATTCAGAAACACAAACTTCATATAGATAGTAGACTACATCTCATCTTACCTACTTTACTTATTCATATACAAACAGCACTCTTTTCTTTCTTCCTGTCATGGCAAATCACTCTGCGCTCATGAAATCACTTCTTTTAAGTATAGACACTTTAAATCCCATCTGTGCATTAAATTTATTAATATATGTATATATACATATCACATAACCTTTCATTAATTCTATTCCCTCCTATTATTGCAAAGTTAAAATTCTTATTAGAGAGACATTTCCTATAAACTATATTCCTATATACTTTAATTAAGTAAATTTAATTAATTTAAGTTTATATTCCTAAAAACTTTCCTCTGTTTATTGTCTTCAATTCTTTTCTTCCATATTTATCTTAAACAAACCCAATTAAGATTTTTTTCACCAAATACATCTCAAAAATTATTCTTGTTAATGTCAGTAATGGATTCTTCACTGATATTGTTTTGCCAATACTCACAAATGAACATCAACTATATGTGGATATGTATCATTTGTGTAACAGTGTTCATTTCATCTTCTTTTCCATCCTTGGCCTTCAGGGGATCATGTTCTGTGGATTTGCAGCCCATGATGTTGCCCACTCTTCACTGTTTTTCAACTTCCTAACACTAGAGAACTGGTGTTCATTATCTAGACTTCTCTATCTACAATAATTTTTTGCTGAGTTTATATAATTTCATATCTATATATTGACAGTTATCAGGTTAATACCACAAGTCAACACATATTTCTAAGAGATATATATGTTTGTTTATTAATCTAGTAGGTACCGCAAATTAATAAAACTATGAACCTACACATCCCTACCTCAAAACTAATTTACTGTTTTTAAATTTTAATTTAAGAAACTCTATTTTTAAGTTTCTTAGAGCAAAAAGCTATTGATTAAGAAAAAGACAGTTATAATGAAGGCACATATAAACATATTTTTAACTGCTACAAGAGAAACACAACATTTTTTTAATCCCACAACTTTTAGCCAAGTATTTTCTCTCCAGTGAAAACATTTTTTGAAGCGAATAAGATGCATACTTTTTTTTTTAGTAAACCAAATCTGAGAGAATTTATTGCTAGCCAATTTAAACAAGAAAACTAAAGGCAGTTCTAATGCTGGTGGGAAAATAATGCCATCTGGAGGTTTGAATCACCAAGAAGTGAGGACATGGGTAATGATAAACAAGTGGTAAATATAGACAGTATTTATTCCTCATTTCTTTAAATCTCAAAAAGTGTGTTGAAGGCTTAAAATGAAAAGAAGTCCAGACAGAGTCGGTTTTACATCATGTATACGTATACGCATGTGTATGACAGTATGGCTCTAGGATGTAAATTCATTCAAAGTATTATCTTAAAGTTTTCCCATATCATATGCTTTCACATAAGTTCAGTAAAAACTTTAAAAGATTTTAGAGTGAATATTTCAATCTTTATGATACCTATAAGAGGAAAAATATGAATGAGTATTCCTAAATATCTAGGACTCTCAACAGACCCCAAAAGATTGAGGGTGAACATAGACAAAAAAAAAAACCCGCAAGCAGAAGATATGGAGAAGGAGCAAAGAGGGAGAAAGGGAAGGAGGAACCAGGGAATAAGTAGGGGGAGAGAAATTCTGCACAAAAACGTCAATAATTTATGTTAATTCCAAATTGGGCGATGCACTCCTATCAAGTGATTGTAAACAAAAAACATTTATAGTTGTTCAGAAGCAGTAAAGTTAAATAGCAATAATAAGCTGTCTACAAGAGGCAAACTTTCAAAAGACACAGACGAAGTTGGAGGTAAATAAAATATCAGTATGAAATAAAACTCTTACATCAATGCAAGCAGATGAAGTGGTATTAGTAACATATAAAATGGCCCTCAAGACAAAGAGGGTCATCAGAAATGAAGTTGTTTTAGAATGATTAAAGGTAATTTTAAAAGAATGTGGCTATGCTTATTGTATAAGTGCCTTAGAACAGGATTACAAATTCCATGCCAATAAATGTCACACCTAAATCCTAATCTGAAAGATTGCTAACACCCTTCTCATTAATAAATATAAAAACTATCATCCAGTAAAAATGTAGCAGAGATGAATAGCACCTTATATCCTAATAGGTATTTCTAGAGAGAAAAATAAAAGGAAAAAGAGGATTGGAGATAAAACTCATTTTCAGAACACTTGCTAGAATGCATAATGCCTTAGGTTGAGTCCCCAGTATAGCTCCTCTTTTACAAACACGTACTAGGGAATAAGACATTGCTCAATATTATCAAAGTATCAGAGTAATAAAGATGGCCTTATTAACAACAGAAGAAAAACCATTTGAGAAATCCCACTAATTTCATGGAAAAGTTATCAAAAATAATGCCAAGAAAATCTCTTGAGTAGATAGTAATTGATAGATAACATATCTCTAGATTTTAAATCTGTGATAGCTATTTAATGCTTTCTACAGATAAGAAAAGTAACATATCTTACCCCTTACATTTTAGGTGTTTGATAAAATGGGAGAAAACAAAAAAATAGAGGTCAGAAAAGAAGACAAAATAGCATATTGTATTCACTGCAATGGCACAGACAATCAGGAAGAATTTAGAGACCACTAGCAGATACATATTAACAAAACAAGTAAATTTGGGATTATCACAGGGAACAGGATTAATGTACAAAAATTATCTGCATCAATATGAAGTTTTGTGAATGAGTTGTAAAATGAAGTTAACATGAAATAATGCCATTTAAAACACTAAAACAATGACCTTACTTAAGTGAACATTTAAGCAAATGCAGAGTTTCCACAGTGAATCTTATCACTACACAACATTTCAGAGAGAAACAAAGTAATGGGGAAATGGAAGACACCCCAGATTTCAAGGATTAAATAATGTTAACATCTCCTGTCTCTCTACGTCAATCTATTTTTCACTGTAGTCCTTGTGAAACTCCAAGTAAGAACTTAGTAGAAAATAACAAGCAGAGTTATACATATATAGTGAACTAATTTTCATGAGAAAGAATCAAGGGAATTTAGGGGAAAATACTCTCAGCAATAGCTCTTCTAAGGACTGGATCCCAATGTAATTTCAAGATTTGTAACACATATGTATACAAAATCCTTGCACAATATATAAACTTATTTTAATATTTATATATAAAGCTAAATGTAATAAAAGTGAAACTGAAAATTTCAAATGTAAACTTAAAAATCTTAATCATGTTATTAAAATTATAGTAATATAAATATAATTAATACCATTTGTGTTTCTTCAAAAACAAATATACATGTTTTTTATAGATAATGGTAAATATAGTAGAAGGAAAAACAAAAGCTTGCACAAAATATTGTATGTATATAATATAAGAGACTATATATAATGGGTATTCATGTACGATATAATAAAAGCAAAACCTATTTTTTAATTAATAATTTTTTTATTCATTTTATATACCAACTACAGATCTCCCTCTCTTCCCTCCTCCCACCCCCTAGCCTTACCCCACAACCTGCCCCCATTCCTTCCTTAGACTTCCCA
>CABHPH010146091.1:30402-40439 GCA_902168325.1 Peromyscus nudipes | reverse complement strand
ATGAGTTATAGGAAACATGCAGATGATAAGATGGTTACTATAGCAACCACTTCAGGGGCTGGAGAGATGGCTCAGCGCCACTCTTGCAAAGAACCAGATTTCAGCTCCCAGAACTGGCATTAGGTGGCTCAAAACCACCTGTAACTCCAGTTCTGAGGATCTACTGCCCTCTTCTGGTCTCCACAGGCATCTGCACTCACGTGTGCATACACAGACACATGGACACACGTAAAATCTTTTTTTAAAGTAACCCCTTCACTTTTTTTTTGAATTAATTACTAATGCTTCCTCAAACTTTCGGACAGAACTGTTAGTTTCCTGTCAATCAACCCCAGCTAGTCTAGTACTTAGGGAACTGATGATGATTCCCTTCTGGGAACATCGCTCACAGGGCCCTTTCTCCTCCTGCTGTGACCAGGTAACCTGCTCTACACCACTGCATCAGCCCATCACCCTTTGGTCTTGCTTCCAGGAAGCCCCTGGGTATTTCTCAGGTACTGGAGTCCCATTTCCTGAGTTGTGTTTCTTCCTCCTCAAATTCACCCCTTCAACACACAGAAGCACACCCTGCAGGAACTTCCTAAGACATGCATGTGTAGGAGCTGAAACCTTTGAAAAGCTGTAAGCCCGAGCACCCCTTTCTTCTACCGCGGCTATTGCATTGTGTGGTGCTCAGCTGTGTACTGGCGTGTAGTACGTAAATCCTTTCACTCAGATTTCTGTGTCTCTCTGCCTCCTTCTAGTTTTCAGAGTTTTGTGGACAACAATGAAATGATTCTGACCCCGGAGGATTCTTTGTATGTGAACTTCATGTCTCTTTCTCCTGGTGCTTTGAAACCTCACACCGGTGTCAATCTTCCTGTGCCAGATAACAGACATCAACTTGCTCAAACATATATATAATTGTTCATGGATAATTCCTTCTCATCTCTATCGTCTCCATTGGCACTCCAGAGTCCCCACTGATCACTGAGCCTCCCAGACTGAGCCTCCAGTTTGCTATCTTTTTTCCCCTTTCTCCTTTTTAGTTATTCTTGGAGAATTATTCAATTTTATCTTTTAAAGCTTCTTTGGATGTTTAACTTTCTCCTGCTTTCCTGTTTTTCATTTCCAAGGCCCTCTGTTCCCTCAATGTCTCTTTTCCAAGGCTGCTGCAGAAGATCAGGGGTCTTGAGGATCTGTTCACTGCTTGAATGAAGTATCACCTCTAGAGTGGGTGTGGGTGTGTGCGCACGCGCGCACCAGGCTGGAAATCTTCTTTAGGTATGTGACAGATGTCGTGCTGAAATGCTGCTTGGAAGCCCTGTCTGTGAGGACAATGCTTGCCCACGAGAATGCTTTTTGAACAGAGCCATGAAGCAGGGCCCCAGGCATTTCCCTGGAGACTCTCCAAGCACGCTTATCTGCAGAGCCTTCTTTTTCAAGCCAGTTAATTTCTCCACAGAAATCCCTTGTCAGGTGCGGGGACATGTTGAAGCCAGGCTACCAGTGTCCTGTAAACCAGCCCTTCACTGAGTCCTTTGACTTCAGGTGCTCTGCTGGCGTGAGGGCAAGCTGGAACGGAGAAAGGGCTCTTTCTAAAGATTTTCAGCATTGTATTCCCAGCTCTGTCTTGAATCTCCAGCCTCAGCAGGAGCTAGATGCACCCAGCTTTGCATATTTCAAGGTTTCTACACCATGAATCAATTAGTCCAGTGTCCCTGTGTGTGTAGCTGCTTTTTGCTTTCCGGTTTCCAGCATTGAAACTGTCCATCCCTTTCTGCTGCGGCTTCATCCCCACCCATCCTTGTCCTGGGGGCAAAGCTTTCAAGAACTTTTGGCTGGAGTTTATCCATCACATAAACTGAAGCCTCCTTGCTCTGAAACTGGCCTCCATCCTGGGCATCTTTCACTGCCCTACTACCCCTGCTACCTCAGAAGCCACCAGTCATCTTCAAGTCACCAGTTCAAATACATTTTCCACCTACCTTTCAGCCTCCTCTAGGCTTAGACAAGCACCATACAATGGAAGGCATCCTCACCCACAACACCCTCACTTCCTGGATTCCACGACCTCGACGCCTCATCCTCTTGTTCCTACCCTTGACCCTCTCTGTACCCTTCCCCTTTTTTCTCCCTCAGCACGTTCTCTGACCAACCCCATCCACACAGCTGCTCCCACCGCTACATGTCATGACTCCCTGATTCCTCTTGCTTCCTCTTGATTTTTCATGGGCTACTCGCTGGACAGAGCCATCCAAATTCAAGGTCCCTCAGGCTTGCCACAGCTTCGGCTCACTCGCCTGGCATTCGCTGCTCCCACTTCAGTACTCTGTGCATCAACTCCCACATCCTGCCTCGTCGGCTTATCCTTGGCTTCTGTTGTTAAAATTCATCCATAAATTATTGTCAATAATTAGTGTGCGCTGCCGTCATCTTAGTCCGGAATAACTTTAGGGGTCTTGTTATTGCTCTTTTGTACTAGAATGAGTGTGTCTTCATCGGCTTTATCCTTGGAACCATCTAGTACAATACCGGCCATATTTAATTGGGGAAGGATTAAGTCAATGAAAGGACAGCCTGGATACACTCAGCAAACTAAGGAGCCATACAATCAAGTTTTGGGGGACACTGTTGCGTTCATCTTGGGGTCTATTTATTTTGGGGTGCTTAAAGCAATGTAGGTGAAAATATATGGCAAGCAGTATGGCTTCCATAATTCGGGTAGGGACAATTTCTATTTGTAAAGCAAAGAGGATTGTGATGCAGTTTCTAATGAGTGATAGGGGAGAAAGGTACAGCAAGGGCTGGGTCTGGAGAGACAGCTCAGCAAGTAAGAGCTCTGGCTGCTCTTGCAAAGGACCTGGGTTCAGTTCCCAGCAACCACATGGTAACTCACAACTGTTTGTCTCTCCAGATCCGGGGTGTCTGACGCCCTCTTCTGGCCTCTGTGGGTTCTTGCATACACATAGTATACATAAACTCAGACACACAGGCATACACACAACAATAAAAGATGAATCTTTTTTAAAAAGAAGGAGAGGGAAGAGGAGAAAAGACTAAGGGGGCCAAGAGCAGAACAGTGGGACGTCCCAATAAGAGGGGAACGGAAAGAGAAGGGTCAACAGTCAGGAAGGGGAAGAAATGGCCAGAAAGAAGGCAGGTGAACCAGGTGAGAGGCACACCCTGGCTTCCCGTCCTGGAGAAAGGCCAAAAGGGAGGAAGACTTAGCGCTCCATGGATCAGAAAGTCAAAGGGTCACTAAATAAGGCTGAGGTATTTGTCCCTCCTCCTGTCTGACAGTGCCTTGTGGGTCAACGCACACCCCAGGGCTCTGTGTGCTGGACTCATCTCGACTTTCAGACGGAAACCCTGCAAGGACAGACGTCAGTCTAGCATGTCCGTACCACCAAAACCAGCACAGAAACTTTAAAATTATTTTATCTTTTTATTGAAAACTGCATCTTTAGAAAAGTATATTATAAAATGTAATGAGTGAGGGTACTAAGGACCAAATACCTGACTCAGGAAACATTATCAGCATCCAGAAAGGTCTTGCTTGGCTCTTTCTCATCCATGTTCCTCACACACCGCTCTTGAGTGCTCATAGTATAAGTTACTTTTTCTTTGATTTCTAAAAATGAAATAATGTGGCCAGGAGGTGGTGGCGCACACCTTTAATCACAGCACTTGGGAGGCAGAGAAAGGTGCATCTCTGAATTCGAGGCCAGTCTGGTCTACAGAGGGAGTTCCAGGACCACCAGGGCTACACAGAGAGACCCTGTCTTGAAAAACCAAGAGAGAGAGAGATCCATTTGTGTATTTTTTTTCACTCAACATCTTCTTGGGTTTGTGAGATTCCTCTGTGGTACATTAAGCTGCAGATCTGCCAGCCCCTTCGCTGCATAGGGGAGGTGCTGTTTACCCACTCCAGTGTTAATGAACACTGCAGCATAGATCTTTAGTAAATAGACATTAGGTTTCATAGCTAAAAGTGCAACAGCAGTGTGAAAATTTATACACACCCAGCTTCAACAGGTACGGGCAGCACTTTCTAAAGTGATTGTACCATTGATCTTTCCGCCAGCGACAAAAGGGTTCTAACTGTGCCTGCTGCCCACCGTCCCACTTCCTCCCCAACACTGGGCACTCTTCCTTTTCTTTTTTCCTTCCCCTCTTCCTCACTAGCCAGTCTGGTGGGTGTGTGATACCCTCTCAATTACAGTTCCTTCTTATAATCTTAGGACTCAAAAGGCTGAGGCAGGAGAACCACTGAGTGTTCAAGGCTAGCCTAGTGTACAGAGTGAGAATTGGTCTGGAAAAAAAAAGCCCTCCTCTGAACGTTTCATGGGTTTACCGTTCCTGTTTAGATATGGCACACACTTAGATTTGCTTTTGTAGATGTGTGATGAGGCAGGGGTTGAGGTGTGGCTTTTTCTTCGAGCCAGCCGTGCCTCTCTACCTTTTTACAAGCAGCTAGCCAGTTTCATCGGGAAGCCCGGTGGTGTTTTTAACTGGCACTGTGTCAATTTGTAGCATTAAAAATCGGGTTAGTGGTCACCCTGTGGGGTGCCTAAAATACTGAATTTTTCTATGCACTCATTTCCAAATCCTGCATTTGTTTATGACCTCTTTGACTGGTTGCAGGAACGGGTCGTAGTTTCCGGTGGAGAACTTCTGCACATCTTTTGTTAGCATTATTCCGAGGCGTTTTGTAGGCTTTGTTATGTTTCAGTGCTGGCGTAGAAACCTAGGGCCTGACGAACATTCTATCACTGAGCCATAACCCAACCCTTTGGTTTATTTTGTGTTGTGTTGTGTTGCTGTTATCTGCATGGATACATGATGTGTGCATCTGGGCACATGTGCCACTGCAAACATGTGGATGCCAGAGGACGAGTTCGTAAAGTTGGCTTTTTCCCTCCACTTTTACCCAGGTTCTGGACATCAAACTCGGGTTGCCAGCCAAGCCATCTTGCTAGTCCCTTGATGGTTTTTATTTATTTATTTGTTGTTGTTATTTTTTCTTTTCTTTTCTTTAATACAGAGTCTCTCTATATAGCCCTGGCTGTCCTGGAACTCACTGTGTAGACCAGGCTGGTCTTGAACTTAAGTTTTGTTTTTTGTTTTTTGTTTTTTCTTTTTGGGGCGTTTTTGTTTGTTTGGTTGGTTGGTTGGTTTTGTTGTTGTTGTTGTTGTTTAGTTTTTTGTTTTTGTTTGTTTGTTTGTTTGTTTGTTTTGAGACAGGGTTTCTCTGTGTAGCCCTGGCTGTCCTGAAACTCGCTCTGTAGACCGGGCTGGCCTCAAACTCACAAAGACCCACCTGCCTGTGCCTCCCGAGTGCTGGGATTAAAGGCATGTGCCACCACTGCCTGGCAAGATCACCATTCTTTACGTGCTGTTTTTCAGCATGGAATTGTTAAGATTGAGTTGTTCTCCCTGTAAGATGCAGCTCAAATGTTTATCTCTAGGAATAGAGTTCTCCAGTTCTCCAGTTCCTGCCCTGCTTCAGCTTAGCTCTCTTTACTCAGCATTTATCTGGCTCTATATTGATCAATGACTTTCAAACCTTTCACCTTTCAAGGTGGGAACCCATGAAAGCACAGACTCTGCTAAACCCCTGTGGTGTTCCCAATATGTGGTCCATGCACCCTGTCAATGAATGGGAATCAAATGGGTGAATGAATGATAGATGGCTGAAAATCAGATGGTGTTGCTGTGTCTGTCTTATAGCACTGGTCTTTAACACAGAACCTGCAGAGTGAAAATGTTCTGTTCACCCCCATACTTCAAGAATGACACATTGCCACACCAAACAATGGCACTAGAGCTAGCCCCCAGTAACCTCATCAGGATGCAGTCACAAACACACTAAGCACATTGTCTTACCAAGTTTCTTGTTCACATCACTCTGAGACTTCTTGGTGGTCTTCTCGATTTCATCCACAAGCCTCTGGCTCTCTGCCACCAGGCGTTCAGATCGGGACCTTTGGGCCTCTGCTCTGTGGTATTGGCTTTTGTTAGCAATATACCACTCTGCAGGAAGGAACTTGGGTGGAGATTGCAGTAGCTTGGCCATTTGAGATTCCCAAAGTCCTGATCAAACACAGACAATTTTACATTAAATGAAAGCAACAGGTTTTTTTTTTTCTGCTATCGTCACCATCATCGAAATGTGACACTCATACCAGAATGTGTGCAAATATCATCTGAACCAAGCATATCTGTGTAGCCAGCTCCCAGATCAAGAAACCAATGTTACCAACATGTCAAACCTTTCTAGTCCCTAGGTGACACTCCAGACACACAGGGTGACCACTAACTTGATCTTTATGCTACATATAAGTTCCTTTGGTTCTGAACCGCACACAGTGTATTCTTTGGCACCTGGGGCCTTTTATTTGACATCGTGTCCATAACAGTGGTCGGGCTGCTTATAATGTAACTTGTCCATTCTCACTGCTAGGTAGTGTGTCAAGTGACTATATAAAAATCAGCCTGTTTCTATTGCTTATGAATGTGTGGACTCTTCTCACTTAGGGCTATCACAAGAATGCTATTAATATTCTCCTGTGTGTCTTTTGGAGAACAACGAGTTTTCACAGGACTTGCTGGACTACAGAGCAGTGTACTGGCTAGTCTTATTTCAACTTGACACAAAGCTAGAGTTATCTGAAAGGAGGGAACCTCAATTGAGAAAATGTCCCCATAATATCCAGCTATAGGACATTTTCTTAAATTAGTGATTGATGGGGGAGGGTCCAGCCCATGGTAGGTGGTGCCATCCCTGGGCTGGTGTTCCTGGGTTCTATAAGAAAGCAGACTGAGCAAGCCATGGGAAGCAAGCCAGTAAGCAGCACCCTTCCACGGGCTCTGCATCAGCTCCTGCCTCCAGGTTTCTGCCATGTTTGAGTTCCTGTCCTGACTTCCTTTGATGATGAATAGCAATATGGAAGGATAAGCCAAATAAATAAATCCATTCCTCCCCAACTTGCTTTTTGGTCATGGTGTTTCATCACAGAGACAGGAACTCTAAGACAAGCAGTGTTCTTCCAAATACATGAACCCAGACATGTTCTCTAAGGAACAAACAGCTGTGACATCTATAAGCCAACATCTGGGCATTGTGACTGTGTTACAAAGAAGGGGAACATAGGAGAAATCAGCTGGTGGAGGCGGGCAGTCATGGAAAGAAGAAAATGTGGTCCCCTGGCTCTGAACAACCATCGTATCTGCCTTCCATAGACAAAGCTGAATCCTGAGGGGCTCCTCCTCTGAGCCCTATAACCCTAGCATCTATCCTAGGGGCCGCTGAAGCCTTCACAACCAAGGATGGAGTCAGATCAGATCTTGACTAGGCTGAGCACCGCGGCCCACGCAGCCCTCTCAGACACTCCTGAGCTCCCCAATACAGTCCCTCCTATGGTCTCTTCCGAGTCTGTCTCAGCGTGGCTTCCTAAGATTTAACTTTGGACAAGCGTGAGTAGTCTCAGAGAGGGGACCTAAATCAGGGCTGATGGCTGATCCCAAAAGACACATGACTGTGGGTAGGGAGGAGTCAGTGAAGTGGATCGGGATTCACTTACCTCAATGCCTTAAAGAGCACAATCTAAGCCGGGGATCTCCTTACCCCAACTGGAGATCCTGGCTCTGAAAGAACCAGGAGGGAAAACTGCTGTCTCTATGGCAACCGGACGCGGAAGGCTCCCTGGTTGGAAGACTGCGCAAGCGCGAAAGTGCGCTTTGCGAAAGGGAGACCCGCTCAAACTTGGAGCTGTGACGGTGGATACTCCGAAGTCTGATCCTGCTGGGAAAACGTCAAACACCGAGCAGGAGGCCGGGTCACTCGGGGTTCCTGGTCCCAGAGTCTCTGATTCTGCAGGTGTACTGCGGGGTTGGGCTTGGCGATGCTCCAGCTGCAGATGGCCCGGGACCACCGAGCTACACACTGGGCTCTGCGGGTGATCAATGCTCCAAGACGACTGGAAGGAGTTTTGAGGAGGGCGGGACCTACAAGCCTGGCGACACACACGGTGCACGCGTGGCTCCAGACAGGGATAGGCAAGAGTGGGTTTCAGTCAGGTATCTTCCCCCAAGGCGTAAAATTCACCAAGAAATGAGCTTTTCCTCAGTCAAGACAGCACTACTAAGTGATCTTGAAACTGTGTGGTTTGGAACGTCAGCCTTTCAGTGCCACGGTCTTGAGTTTTAACACAGCCATGCACCACCTTCAAACCCGTTCATTTTACAGGCAGCACATTTATTTTAAAAGACTTTGCACTACTACTGGAAATGGGAAATTAGAGCTGTCTGTGTGGTAGAAAGCAACCATAAAGGTGAATAAGATGGTAAATAGGCATAAAATTTAAAAACGACGTAAAAGCAGCGACGAGCTGGGTGTGGCGGCTCACGCCCGTCATCTCAGCCCGCCATAGAAAGAACTGAGGACTCAAATCTGAAAGACCTATTTGAAATTAGCACTCACCTTTCATATATGTATACTCTTAATTCCGGTAGAATGTCTTAATTCAAAGATACAGAAAGGGATTTTTGAAATGGTAACAAGCTTTTCACGTCCAGTACAAGTTGTTAATTTAGAACAATGCTTAGAATAATGACCTCAAATTTTTTTAGAGAAAAAAATTATTTGAAATCTGAAATTATATACCTAGCCAAAACATATCTTATGAGAGCAGGATACTTTGGGGAATGTGCTGGTACTAACATTGCATGTTTGGGGGTGGGGGTGGGGGGGATACTAAAACAAAGGTAAAAATCTCAGAAAGTCAGGAGATAAAGGAAGCAGTGGGACCAACTCAGATTTGTGATAAGAAACCTCAGTGTCATCGCTATGGAACTGCACAGCATAAACGGCTGTTTCGGGTGTGTTTACTGCGCTGTTCTGAGGTCATTGTTTTACGGTGCACCCCTACTTAATGACAACAGAAGCTCAGCGTAAAACTGCAAGCCTGGTGCTGCTCACCTTCTTGCCCCATGCTTCTCGCTCTCCTGGTTGCACCTTTTCTCTGGCATTTGGTTCAGTCTCCTGTTTTTCTGTCCATCATGGCCCTAGGAGCCATAGTGTGCCCTGTGTGTGTGTGTGTGTACCACGGAGGCCAGCTCTGTGCTGGGTTTCCCATCCAGCCTGTAAGTACACTCTTGGATGTCCACACAAAGGCAAAATAGTCTAAGAACACGTCTCTAGAACATATGCTCCCTGTGTGGCTGGTGAACGATATATAATAGGGATAACAGTATTTGTTGTGAAACAGTGGATATTTATAAATTAGTACGTGTAAAGTGCGAGTATATGACATTGATATAAACCAAAATTTACTATTGTCTGCAATTGTTTAAATATTTGCTATAAAGCTTTCTTGTCTGTACATATTATATATGTGAATTCATGTAATAAATAGCTCGGATCACTTTCATCCTTTTGTATGTTGAGGTACTCCACAGGATTTCACTTTTTTTTTGGGGGGGGGTTGGTTTTTTTTTTTTTTTTTTGGTTTTGGTTTTTTTCAAGACAGTGTTTCCCTGTGTAGCTTTGCGCCTTTCCTGGAACTCGCTTTGTAGACCAGGCTGGCCTCGAACTCACAGAGATCCGCCTGGCTCTGCCTCCCGAGTGCTGGGATTAAAGGCGTGCGCCACCACCGCCCGGCAGGATTTCACTTTTTAAAGCTTTTATTACATGAGTGCAGTGTCTGTAGAGGCCAGAAGAGGGCGTCAGATAACCCGGAGCTGTAATTACAGGCGGTTATGAGACCTCCAAAGTGGGTTGCAGGGAACCAAACTCATGTCCTCACCAAGGGCAATACTTGCTCTTAACTACTGAGTCTTCTCTCCAGCCATGGGCTTTGATTTTTTTAAAAAAGCAAAACTGAGGTGGGCAAGATGGCTCAGTGAGTAAAAAGTGCTTCTCCAGAACCCATGTTGTAGGAGAAAAGAACTGATGGCCAAAAGTTGTACAGAAAGAAAGGGAGGGAGAGGGAGGCAGGGAGGAGAGACATAATAATAATAATAATAATAATAATAATAATAATAATAATAATAAT
>CABHPH010146091.1:5822-30392 GCA_902168325.1 Peromyscus nudipes | reverse complement strand
ATAATAATAATAATAATAATAATAATAATAATAATAATAATAATAATAATAATAATATAATAATAATGTAAAACTGAAAAGGTTCCTTTGCTAAAATAATAATAACCAAAAACAGGGTTGGGGGGAGCAGAGAAACGATTGATTTGACATCCAAATTTCCTGCCGGCTCTCATTCCAGGACACCACCATTCCTTTCTGTCCAGGTGAATGTAGCCTGAGTAAGCTGAGAGGCACCTGCATCTATGTGTGTCCAAGCCTTCCACTGCTAGCAACTTGGCATCCCTCCAGCTTGTTGGGAATGCACATTCCTGGGCCCTGCCCAGGCCTACTGCATCAGAAAGGTTGGATGGGCCCTACAACCTGCAGTTAGCAACTGCCCCACACCCACCCCACATGGAGGAGTTATCTGAGGCTCAGTTCTGAGAGGAAATCTCCAGGGCTCAGAATGCTGGGTTTCCAAAGCCCCATGGTCTTGTTCAGAACTGAAGCAGCTAGTAAGGAGATAGTTTTTGTTTGTTTGTTTGTTTGGTTGGTTGGTTGGTTTGAGGTTCTTTCCCCATAATTCTTAATTGGCTCTTTGGAAATGTCACATCATGCACCCCAATTCCGCTCACCTCCCAGTCACTCCATATCTGCCCCCTACCACTGCAGCATGCCCCCAAAGTTAATAAAAACAAAACGAACAAAAAACTCACCTCCTCATTCATCCTAGTGGCACTGGGAGCTGCAGTGAGTCACTCAGTACATCCTTTTGTCCGGTCAGCCGCACTCACAAAATGTTCACTGCAGAGTCATTGGTCTGGTTCAAGGCCTCTGACACACCATCATCACTGGGCCCTCATTGAAACACCTCTCGGATATCACACACAATGTCATGGAGCTCCCACAGCCATGGTTCAGCAGGACCAGTCCCTTAAGTGCACTCTAGTGGGTCATAGATGAGGCAGATGTTAGGGTGGGCCAACCCAAGGCCCAGGATGTGGGTCTGGGTGGTAGCTGAGCTGGTTGGTCCAGGTCACTAGGACTGTCCCCTCAGGCAAGGGGCAGAGCCAGCTCTCCTAGGCCCATGTCATGGGGGGGGCAGTTCTCCCACACCTGTGGTGAGGGGTGGGGCCATCACTCCTGAGTGTGTTGGGGGGGGTGTCTGCTCTCCTGCTGCAGTGTACAGCAAGGGTCAGGGCCAGCTATCCCGGAGCCAGTGAGGGGCAGGGCTGGCTCAGCACGATTTCAAACCCATGGTTCCTATGACCCCCCTGAGGTAACACGAGTCAAGGACATCAGCCCAGATCCTGGCTGCTGTTGGACCACAGACCTAGACATGGCCCACGGCCTAAGGTTTGGATGACACCATGGCCCAGTATGGCTTCACAGACCACCCAAATAGGCATGGCTCTGGTGGCGGCACAGCCCTCAGACACCAACATGGCCACAGCTTGTGGCCTAGATCCCAAGCAGCCATGTGGCCTTTGGTGGCACCACAGACCACGAACATCAACATAGACCCTGGCTGTGGTAGGAACACTGACCCAGGCATGGTCCTCATCAGCAGCCCGCACTTGGATGTCACCTTGGCCCTAGGTGGCAGCACAGGCTACTCCGATTGGTATGGCTCCAGTGGCAGTGTGGCCCTCGGACACCATCATGGCCCCAGGTGGCAGCCTGGACCCCTGGCATTGGCATTGCCCTCAAAAATATCAGGAGCCATAGACATCAACACAGACCCTGGTTGCTGTAGGGCCATGGACCCAGATGTGCCCCTATGCCACAGCCTGGACTCTGATGTCACCTTGACCCCAGGTGACAGCACAGGCCATCCAGATTAGCACGGCCCCAGCAGCAGCATGGCCCTCAGACACCAACATGTACTGAGGTGATTAACCAGACCTTGGTTATCCACATGGCCTTCAGTGGTTACTAAAGTCATGGACATCAACACAGACCTTGACTGCTACAGGGCCATGGACCAGGACTTGGCCTCCGCTAGCAGCCCAGACCTAGATGTCATCATGTTCCTCAGTGGCAGCACAGGCCACTCAGACCAACATGATCCTGGTGGCGGCACAGCTCTTAGACACCAAAACAGCCACAGGTGGTGGCCCACAACCTGGGCATCCCTGTGACCTTGGAGGCAACATGGGTCACAGACGTTAACACAGACTCCGGTTGTTTCGGACCCTGACATGGCCATAGGTAGCAGCCCAGGCCTGGATGCCACCATGATCCTGGGTGGCAAGCAAGCCACCAACATATGCCCATTCCTCACAGCCCCTGCTTCTTCAGAACCACCTCTTACCACAGCATATGAACCATTCTGCCTCTCTTTCTCTCCCATTTCACCACCATATACTTGGTCATCATATTGGCATCCACCCAACTGGTGCCACAAAGCACCAGGCAGGCCTGTGGATGCTTCAGGCAGGCCGGACCAGACCATAAGGACCCAGGCTGCCCAGTGGGAGTCTTTTGGCTGCCTGAGCTGGGATGTTGTTTTTCTATTAGAAGAAATTCCTTTTAGCCCTAGGAGTGGCCACATTGAATTCTGTTCAGAAATGAAAAGGAGGAAAGAAAAATAAGGCTTGAAGACCACATCGTTCGACTTTGCCAGTTTATGGAGGAAAGTGAAGGCTGACATAGTACTGTGTTTGTGCACAGTCTCACAAGCAGCTTAGTACTGAGCCAATGGACTTCACATCTTCTGATGTTCAAGGAAGACTTCAAAACAGTTGATTACATGAGTTTAGTGAGAAATACTGGGATGGCTATTGAGCAACATTTAAGTGATCTAAATCCACCGAATGACTGGATCAGTCCTACTGAAGTCTGTTGCTTTACATTGCATAGCCCTTCATCTTCAGAAAATTAAGAAACATTCCTGGGCTGAGGAGACGGCTCCATGGATAAAGTACTTCCCGTACAAGCATGAGGACCTGAGTTCAGATCCCTAGAACCCACATAAAGACATGGTGGGCAGTAGAAGTAAACTTGTAATTCCAGCTCTCCAAAGGTGAAGACGGGAGATCACCAGAGCAAGCTGGCTGACTAGACCAGCCCAGTCAGCAAGTTCTGGGTTCAGCTGAGACCCCACCTCCACGGAAGAAGAGACCAGGCCTCCACATGCACAGGTGTACACACACACACACACACACACACACACACACACACACGCACATGCACACACACGCACACACACACTCACGCGCGTGCATAAACACTCACACATGGCGGGGCGTGGGGGGATATTCCTATTTTTCTTCCCTCCCACTCTAACTTGAATTCCTAAGTGATCCTCTCAGTCAAAAGGGAAAATAAGAAACTGGAATGGCTTTCTTTGTAACTGAATGCTAGGACCGCTGAAGTCATCGCAAGTGTCCCCCGGAATCCATGACAACGTGAAACACTTGCTTCCCAAATGCTCAGCTAAGTATTTCTCAGCTGTTGGTTCTTTATGCATTTCATAACTTGAGTCAGAAGTGTGGAAAGTGAAGGGAGCCCTTTCTTTTTAAGTTTTCCCAATAGACCAGTATTGCACCTGACCATTAACCCTTTGGGGAGAGGCATCTACCTTTGAGTTGAAGAGCAACCATGGTTATTTCTCATTCTTTCTTGAGCTTTGTTTCTGGAAAACCTTGTGTAAAACCTTTGACATGCCATTTGACTGAAGAAGCAGCAGACAGATTCGGAACCATGCACCGTAAAGCTTACAGGGGACTTGCTGATGGAGGGGGAAGGGTGGTGGATTCAGAACCATGCACAGTAAAGCTTATGGGGGGACTTGTTGATGGAGGGACGGGAAAGGATGGTGGCAAGATGGGTAGAAGTTAGAGAGAGGGTCAGGGTCAGGACAAAGTGACTTTCATCCAAGCTGCAATGTACATGGTTTATCTTAAACTAACATCAAAACTGCTGAGCAGGTTCTTGGTGCCAGGGACAGCCATAAATACTACACACCATGCTGGTAGTTTTTGCTTGTCTTAGTCTCCTGAAAAACTATGCAGGAAAATGGGCCAGGAACACTCAGGGACAATGACCCAAGATGACTACTCACTCTCAGGCTGTATCCCTAAACTCAAAAGCAATAAGAAAGAAAATTCTGCATGTGGTGGTGGTGGCACACGCCCTTAATCTCAGCACTTGGGAGGCAGAGGCAGATGGATCTCGGTGAGTTTGAGGCCAGCCTGCCCCACAAAGTGAGTTCCAGAACAACAGGGACTGTTATACAGAGAAACCCTGTCTCAAAAAAAGAAGGAAAATTCTAGTGTTATTGCTTTGCTTGGTTTACTTTTTAATCAGCTGTTGTCTCTCGGTTCAAGTATTTGCAAAAGAGACTTGAATATGGTAGAGTTGGATGTATAGCTCAGAAAACAGTTCCTCGAATAGACCTGGAAGCTTGGGGTGCCTGTTGTAAACTCTACATTTGTCCCCTAGGTAGGATATTAGCTGTAAGAGCAACTGCTAATGTAGCACTGGCCAGTTCACAACTCCAACCCTTTCAATAACTGTTGGAGGATAAACAAACAAGGACAATATGGTTTATGCTCAGATTTTAATTAATAAGGTTAGGGGTGGGAGGAAGAGATGTGAAGGGCCAGATCAACTCTGAAAGGCAAACAACTGAGGTGATAACGTAGCTGGGAGGGGCAGTTGGGACGCTGGTATGGGTCACAGAATTTAGAGGTTATTAAAGCTATGGAAATTTATTTTTATTTTTTATTTTTTTTAGCTATGGAAATTTATAACGAACTGAAAATAGGAGGGGATATGAATGAGAGAAAGAAAAGACACAGTAATGAGAAGTGGAGCTAGAAAAGAGGCTCGGCGGTTGAGAGCACTGGCTGTTCTTCCAGAGGACCCAGGTTCAATCCCCAGCCCCGACGTGGTGGCTCACCACTGTAACTCCAGTCGCAGGGGATCTGATGCTCTCCCTGGCCTCCACACACATACATACAGGTTGTGCACAAACATACATACAGGCTAAACACCTATACACATAATAAAAGTTTTAAAAAGTTAAATAAGATGGGGGGGTGTATGAGATGGGGTCAAGTATAGTGAAGAATGCTGTACAGTGAACTGTGTAAAGAAATATAACAATCCTAACACTAACTGAGAAATAAACGAAAGCAAAACCATCATGACACATATATGCAAGAGTGGGAAATAAATAATAGGAAACAAATAAAGAGAATACTTACGAAATTGCTACCACCTCTGTGCTGAGTGGAAAGGTCAAGTTCCCTCTACCTCTAGCTGGCTCCATGTAGTGCTGTTGAGAACCTCACCTTACTGAGACAGAGTCTCTCTCTGAACCTGGAGCTCACTGACTCAGCCAGACTAGGGGGCCAGCACTACGATGCCCAGTGTTTTGGTAGATGCTAGGAATGCAAACTCAGATAGATCCTAATGCTTACACTGCAAACTCTTTACTGACTGAACCATGGTCCCAGTCCCCCCACACACACACACACTTTTCTTTTGCTTTTGCTTTTGCTTTTTTTTTTTGGTTTTTCAAGACAGTTTCTCTGTGTAGCCCTGGCTGTCCTGGAACTTGCTCTGTAGACCAGGCTGGCCTTGAACTCAGAGATCCACTTGCCTCTGCCTCCTGAGTGCTGGGATTAAATGTGTGTGCCACCACCCGCCCGCCTCCTGCCCTTTTTTAAACAAATGTTTTTCTCTGTATCCTTCAAAATGAGTAATTTCTATTGATCTATCTTGGGCTTCATTGTCTTGTTATTGCTGTTGCTGTTGCCATTGTACTATAAGTCTATGAATGGTTTGATCTCTAATATATTTTTAAATATATTTTAAGTTTTTATTTCTGTGATGAAATCCCCTATTTGTTCATTCATTATAAACATATTTTCCTTTATATGTAATTCTTATCTCCTTAACTAAGAAATGTTCAAAAATAGTTTATGCTTATTATTTTTGCCTGCATATATATGTGTGTGTGCACCATGTACATGTCTGGTGTCCATGGAAGTCAGAACCCCTGGGACTGGAGTTACAGATGGTTGTGAATCACCATGTAGGTGCTGGGAATTGAACCCAAGTCTTCTGCAAAAGCAACAAGTGTGCTTAACCACTGAGCCAGCTCTCCAGCCAGAAGCAAAGAAATTTCAGTTCTATGGAGGAGGAAGAAAGGAAAGAAAGAAAATTCCTTCTGAAATTAATTCTTCTATTAGTCATAAAGAATGATAACACATACACTCAATATATTATACTCACTGAACTTTAACTTAGAGACAAGGTTAGGCCAACCCTGAGAAGAACACTTGGCATAAAATAGACATGTTTAAATTAAATTTTATACACACAAAAAAACTATTAGAAATTTTTAAAAGATGTTTTTATGTGTATATGTGTGTGTGCCTCCATGAGTTTATGTGCACCATGGGTATGAAGGTACCCTTGGAGGCCAGAAGAGGGCATCAGAGATCCCCTAGAACTAGAGTTACAGGTAGTTGTAAGCTGCTTGATGTGGGTCCTGGGAATGAAACACAAGACCTCTGCAAAAACAGTAAGCACTCTTAAGCACCGTCTCTCCAGCCCATTTTTTTGTTTTTGAGATAAGATCTCATTATGCTTCCCTGACTGGCCTAGAACTTGCAGTTTATGTCAGGATGGTCTTGAACTCACAGAGATCCACCTGACTCTGCCTCTCAAGTACAAGAATTCCAGGTATGTGCTACCACACCCAGCTCTGGGTTGTATTTTATGAGGATACCTGGATCTTCCAGGAAAAGAAAATTTGAGGGCTTTTTTCCCCCCGCTTAAAGAACTTCTTTTCACATAAAGTTTGTGCCTAACAAGTCTTAGAAGAAGGATTCCACACTCAAAAGAGTGTGTCTGGAGGTAGAGTTGTCGGTATTCTTAGTGAAAAAAAAAATTCTCTGGCACACCGACTATACCCAAAGGCCAGGTTTCCAACAGATCAAGATGGTAATGAATCCTGGCATGGGCCCGGCTTTCCTCCCAAGCGTGAACCGCAGTGTGGTCTCTAGAATTGTGAGAGGTGTTTGGAAATCAGAACTGCACAGTAAAAGTTACATACTGATTCCTGCTAATCATCTTAAACTCTAACTACAGCCTTACTGGCTGCACAAATCAGGGCTGTTTGTCCATGTTCTATTTTAAAGTACAGTTCAGAATGTTGAACACATGCTCTTCGTAAATACTTGTCTCCTGGCACTCATATGGGTCAGGCAAAATCCGTGGTCCAGACCATGGAAAATACAAAGATGTTCCCTGTTTGGCATGGCCTCACGTCTCCTGACGGCATTGATGGGCCTGCTGCTGAACCCTGGCAGCATCTCTCTGAAAGGAGCCGAGCAACCTACATCACAACTGCAGGCCGTTTGTGAAAGGTGCATCCCACTGCACACCTGCCCACTCAGGCTCCAGAACGGGTGCTTGCTCTCTCCTTCCGGTGGCCTTCCCTCCCTGGGGTTTCACTTTTCAGCAGGAAACAACCCAAGTCTAAGATTGTCTTTGCACTTGGACCCATTTCCCTTGCTTAATGGGATTCAATAATGGCGTTTTGTGCTGTGACTGTGTGCCTGGTGAATAGACCCCTTGTGTTCTAGAAGAAAGGTGGTGCCTGGTCGCTCATCACCACTGTTGTCCTTAGCAGCTCTGAGGGGAAACCAGCTTGGATTTCTGCCTCAGGGATCAACATCTCAGAGGCACATAAAGCTGCCTGAAAGTCAAGAGGAGGCAGCGTAAGGACGTGCTGGGCTGCTTGTGTGGCTGGTTGGTTTGCCTTTTACCATTTTGGGGCACAACAGCTAAGGCTGATGAAGTACCAAGAGCCAAGAGCAGAACCCACTGAGAGATGCTTTCCCGGAGAGTGGAGGCCACCGACCCACCACCTGCCCTTCTCACGGTCAGCTCTGCATGTGGGATCGTAGAGAAGGAAGTCCATCTCCTCCTCCCCTCTTCCATGCAGTGCCTAGGAACCTGAAAACTAAATTAGTAAAAGGAGAAAGCATACAACTTATTGATATTGTTAATACAATATTAACATTCCTAGAAGCTTCACACACACCGAGTCAAAAGCCAGACATGAGTCTCAGCACTCAGGAGGCCGAGGCAGGAGAATCCCGAGTTCAGGGCCTGAGTGGGCTACATAGCAAGTTATCATCCAGTCTAAGCTACATAGTGACATTTGTCTCAAAAAAAAAAATCAGTGAATCAAGACCCTGACCCTCTCTGTCATACACACACAAAGAGATGGCAAATAGCAATTGGACTCAGGCCGAGCGTGGAGGGGCTTACATATCTTTTTGGCAGACGGCATTGTTGTGAAGTGACTAGACACAGGGAAGGGGGTTGGGACCACTGGGAAGTGCCTGGAACACATACTGGAGAAAGCATGGAAGACCAGAACTGTCATTGGTTTATGCAGCCTCATCTCAGGATGACTCCCGTGCACCAGGGGGAAGAGTCCTGCCTGGCTGGTCAGGTGACATCTTCCTGTTATCCAGCAGAGAAGAAGAGAGACAGAGGACTTCCCTATGCTACAGCTGCTCCGCAGTTTATGGCTTAAAATGGTCCACCTTGGTAACTTATCAGGGTGAGGGTGTATCCTGATTGTCTTCTGGACCATTAGCAAATCCAGCCAGAAAGAGACTGGACTAACCCAAAAGGATGTTGGGGAACATTTTTGTTGGTGCTAACTAACTCTTGGAGAGGCTGCTCTCTTCAGTCCTTCAGTACTGGGGACCAACTAATAGAGAAGCTTGAGAACATACAGGGAACTAGAGTAACGGAGCCTCTGGACCCACTGGATGGGAGAGCTAGTTCTGCAAGAACAGAATATTAGTGAAACTCAGACCTCACAGTTCAAATGGCTGAAAATGAGATCATTTTTAAAGAGTCTTGATATGTAGCAAAGCTGTATCTTCCAACGAGTCCAATACTATGAATAATAAATAATAATTGACTCCTGGTCATTCACAAGCCTCCTCATTTGTCTCCAGCGGTTCAGAGTGAAGACAGCAGCCCCTCCAAGGGTTACTGTTAGTACCAACAAAAATGTCCCAAACCATCCTTTCGGGCCAAGCTTGCTTCTCTGCAGCCGGCTGTGCAATTGATCCAGGAAAGAATGAGGGAACACCTCTCCCAAATGCAAGGAAATCACTACGATTCGCTAGAGGGCAGTATGGTGACTAGCTTCTAACCCTGTTTCAGGAGCCCAGAGGAAGGGAGTTTGTGATCAGTATTTTTGTGATGAGAGCCACTGTGAGAAAAACAAACATCAAATACCATCTTTACTATGACAGCTGTGTCGATGTGATATGGAACTAGCAGTTCCCAGGTTGGTTCTTAAGTCTTGACCATATATTTTTAAAAAGTTAGCTGCCAGCCTCAGGAGGTGGGCCAGCTATATTCGGCTGTTGCTCTGTTGCTATGCAGTGTCGTAGAAGCTACAAACAAAATCAAGATCACATTTCCTCTGCCTCAGCCCTTGGAAAAGCTTCCCACACGTAGGGAGCCTCCTCTCCTGTGGTGCCTGGATCTCCAAGCTTTGCAGGGCGGTTAAATTGGGAAAGAGGACGACAGTGGTGGTCAGCTTCCTTGAACTCTGTACAGGGCTGGTTACCTCTTCAATCCTCAGGGCAGCTCAGTGGGTTAGATGTGATCAGTGTCATCTTCATTTGACAGATGAGGAAACTGAGCCCCTACAGGACTCTTTGCCCACTGGACAGAGAGATCTTTGGTGACAGGGTTGAGATTTAAACTGGTCTGTTCGGAGCTGAAGAAATGGCTCAGCCGTTAAGAGCACATACTATTCTTGGAAAATACCAGAATTCAGTTCCAAGTACCTTCATCAGGCAGCTCACAGCCTCCTGTAACTTCATTTCCAGGAGACCCAGCGCCCCCTCTGGTCTCTGTGGGCACCCACACAGGTATGCATACACTCACACAAAAACAGTTCTTTTAATAAAACATTTTTTTGAAAAAAACCCAGCACGGGGGTAGAGAGAGAGAGAGAGAGAGAGAGAGAGAGAGAGAGAGAGAGAGAGAAAACCAGTAGGATGAAGCCAGGTGTGGTGGCACACACCTTTAATCCTAGCATTCAGGAGACTGAGGCAGGGGATCTCTGGGTTTGGGGCCAGCTGTTCTACCTAGTGAGTTCCAGGACAGCCAGAGCTACACAGAGAAACCTTGTCTGGGATGTGGGAAGAACCTGGATGGACAGACTGTAGAAATTTCTAGGCGATTGTAATAAGGACTGAATAGCCCAGTTACCTTTGTTACAAGTTAGTGTGATTTTTAACGTTCTAAGAAGAGAGCTGGGACCAGTGGGAGAAATGTGTAGGGGGAGAAAGAACGGGAAGACACTAAGTGACGATTTGCAAAGACACAGGTTCATGTCAAAAACAAGAGCATTTCAGGTGGCGCTTAAGCCAATTAACAAGTGAAACAATGCTTTAGCAGCCAACACCCAGGGAGAACGGATCTTCTCCCTCAAGGAGGAATCCTCAGAGCCTGGAGGCCAGTGGCTGGTGGACTTTAAAAAAAAAAAATGCCTGCAAAGGGCTGCCTCTGGCTTGCGGCCTGAGTCCAGGATATACAGAATTTCCCCCAAGTCTCCAGAGTTCTTAAGGTCATCCCAGGATTTTAAGACTCATTGTCATTACTGTCACCAGAACAGTCAGATGCCAGGTGCCCTGCAAAGCATTTCACTTGGATTAGCTTATGATAACTGTGTGTAGTGGGTGCAGTGCCCACCGCTGGGAATGTCATGGGTTGGCCCATCTCCTGGGAGCTTCACCATGGGAGGCGTGTGCCAACGAGTGGAAAGGCATAGCTTGCCCATCCTTCTTTGAGTAAGACAGTCAATTCTGTTTTTAAAATGCAACCCCGTCTGAGTTAGCCTGGTGGGCTGCTCACCTTCTAGAATCCTTCTAGAACCTTGACAAATGTCGAATAAAGACATGAAGGATATATGAACCCATGAGAGAATAAAATGAGGAAAATGATGAGCCTGGCCAAGAGCCTGCAACTCCAGCTCCAGGCACTGCATTTGTGTGTGTGTGTGTGTGTGTGTTTGTGTGTGTGTGTGTGTGTGTTTACAAATGTGTGTGTATGTTGTATGTACACACACATTAGTCCTCCCCCAGGAAGATCACACCAATTGGTTACCCAGTATCAAATGGTCATCCCTGAAATTATACCTACAAGAAGCATTATACAAACTGAGATGGTACACACACATTTGTAAAAACAAAGAAAAAGACGCCATGAATTTGAAATGGGAGGGGTTGAAGGGAGGAAAAGGAAGGAGGAAATGATGTAATTATATTTAATCTCACCAAAAAAAAGCCCATTTTCTACTCAGAGTTTGGTTCCTAATGTTCCCCCAAAGGCCCGTCTGTAAAGACATGGTCTCTAATCTGTGGCACTGCTGAGAGGCAGTGGAACCTTTAGGAGGTGGCACTTAGTGGAAGAAAACAGGTCACTAAGGACATGCCCTTGAAGGTGATATTAGAGCCCTGGATCCTTCTTCTCTCTCTTCACTTCACACCTCCATGCACCTCCACATGCACCACGGCCATGATGCCTTGTATCACACCTCCATGCACCTCCACATGCACCACTGCCATAACGCATTGTATCACACCTCCATGCACCTCCACATGCACCACTGCCATAACGCATTGTATCACACCTCCATGCACCTCCACCATGCACCACTGCCATAATGCATTGTATCACACCTCCATGCACCCCACCAGGAACCACTGCCACAATGCATTGTATTGCTTCAGGCCCAAAGTAACAAGACCCAATGACCAAGAACTGGAACCCTTGATACTATGAGCCAAAAGAGACCTTTCCTTGTTATAAGGTGATTGTCTCGGGTGTCTCATCACACTGACAGAAAGCTGACCAACACAGTCTATGTCTTGTGGCGGAGATATTAATATTCAGATTGAGTATGCCTTATCCAAAATGCTTAGACTGAAAATGGTTGGGGGAGCTTTCACATTTTGGAATATTTGCATTGATTTGTTGACTAAACATCCCTAATCTAAATTCCTAAAACAGAAAATTCTCCAATGTCAGAATCATGTTGAGTGTCATGGGAGCTCTAACACCAGATTTCAGACTTTCAGGTTAGGAATGTTCAACTTGTTACAACCGAGGAAAAAGAAGACTAAAGAACTAGCCGGGTGGTGGCGCACACTTTTAATCCCAGCACTCAGGGGGCAGAGGCAGGTGGATCTCCATGAATTCAAGGCCAGCCTGGTTTACAGAGCAAGTTCAAGGACAGCCAGGGCTACACAGAGAAACCCTGTCTTAAACAAACAAACAAACAAGAGGGCTGGAGAGATGGCTCAGTGGTTAAGAGCTCTGGCTGCTCTTCAAGAGGTCCTGAGTTCAATTCCCAGAACCACATAGTGGCTCACAACCATCTATAATGAGATCTGGTGTCCTCTTCTAGTGTATAGGCATACATGCAGACAGAACACTGTATACATAATAAATAAATAAATCTTTAAAAACAAAGCAAAACAAACAATAATAAAGAACCCACCAAGAGGTAGGTGATGGCATACACATTTAATCACAGCACTATGGAGGTTAATCTCTAAGTTCGAGGCCACCCTGGTCTACAGACTGAGTTCCAGGACAGCCAGGGCTACACAGAGAAATCCTGTCTGGGAAAAAATTTACAAAATAAAAATAAAAAACTGCCCAGAAAGTCCAATTTCAACTAAAAATATTTTAATAGAGAGAAAAAAAAACCTAAGGAAGGAAATTATAATAAAGACAGTATTGTAAATAGTATTTATGTGACACAATTCTACCAGAGAACACACGAGACACTCCTAAAGCTGAATAGAAAGTCTGTATTGCTGGCCGGTGGCTACATGGGGAACTTGCCCAAACCATGCCACCCTGAGCCTCACCAGGCACTGGGGTCTAAGATCTGAAAAGTGCCTCCAACACGGCATCAGTTGTGCTAAGTTCTGGGGGCCTGTTAAAGTATCATTTCCCCAAAACTAAAAATATCCAGACACCTCCAGATTGAAAGGCCCTACTATGTGCCTGGCACACTTAAATGAAGACCCAAATAAAGACCGAGAGGCATCGGCACAAACTTCAGAGTACCCAGATTGAAGAAAAGCTTTTAAAGCATCCAGAGAGAGAGTATACAAACAACCGGGAATTGGGTGGTGCTGGACTTCTCAGTAGCCACAATGGAGTTAGAAAATTATCCTTTCAAGTTACTCAAGTGTGAAAATTGTTTCCAGCCTAGAATACTTTTAACTAAATAATCAGTGTAACGTGAAGTGTGCACCTGTAGCAGAGTGATAAGCATAGGGGTTTTCTAACATAATATGAAGGTGGAATAAGGCATTTCAGGAAGCTGAGAGATGGAAATTGCTGCTCTAGCAGAAGACCCGGGTTCCATTTCCTAGCAACATTAGGCAGCTCACGACTCCTGGTAACTCTATTTCCAGGGGATCTGATGCCCTCTTCTGGCCTTCACAGGCACTACATGTACATGTTGTACATACAAACAAGCATACACACACCTATTTATAAAAATAAATAAAAGTAATTTCATCAAAAAAGCCACTGCAGGATGTGCACCAACAAAATGAGAAAGTGATCTAAGAGAGACTGCATGATTAAGGGTTGCTGGACCATCACACCAGAGAGCAGCGAACTCCTAGGATGACAGCAGATAGAAAGCAGCCAGTCCAGAGGGACAAGAAAAGAGCAAATACCAGAAGGGAAGTGCCCGAGAGATTTAAGAAAAGGACCTGTTTGAAGTGTAGAAAACAGTATCCAGAAATGTTTAAATAACCTGGGGGTAGAATGAGCAACTGACAATAGATTTCTAGGTAATTTTTTAAAGCAATCAATAATTTGGGAAATACAGGCTGAGATTAACTTATACATAGGACCCAATGAAACAAGCTGAATGCAGTCAAGGACTGCCAAGGGGAAGGGGCTGGGGCTAACTGGAGAGGGGAGGGGAGGCAGTAAAGTCGGAGATTTGAGGGGCCAGATGTGTGCAGACCACAGTGAGGTATTCTGAGATGGGAGCCGCTGCAGTTGGGTGCAGAGGAGACCACCATGAGGCATTCTCTCTGAGATGGGAGCCACTGCAGTTGGGTGCAGAGGAGTGACATGACCAGAATAGCTATTCCTGATATGTTTAGAATAAACTCTAAGAGAGACTGGGGTGCAGCAGGATGCTGCAGTTAGATGAAAAGTGATAATGCTGTATCAGTCGGATGATGGCAGCTTGAACCCCGTTGAGAGCATTAGAGAGAGTGAGAACAATAGATTGTCAACTGACTTTAAAGGCAGAGCCAAAGTGTGTTTTTAACATATCAAATGAGGGAAGAGTATGAACAATGGAGAGAAATGAGGGAGAGTATGAAAGAGAAAGATCAAAAATGGCATGAGCCAAAAGGATGATGCCACAGTCCAGTGAGATGGGGAGGCCATGGTTCGAGCTGTTGCTCCTGTTACCTGTGGATGAACCAATCTAGTCTGAGTGGCCTAAGATGGAATCCACGGTGGCTGTTAGTTCATATAGTCATGGCAAGTGCTAGGCAGTTGTCAGGGGAAGTAGAGCTGGGTCTTCTCCGAGCCTTTCCCGTTCCCCTATCTGATGCCACCACCAGGGTCTGGGAGCCACAGGCAGGCCAGTGGGGCTCCTGGAGCATCTTTGTGTCTATATGTGATCTCCACCCATGACATCTCCAGTCTGATGGCTTCCAGGGAGCCAGACTTCTTCCCAGGGGCTCAGAATTCCAAACCAGCCCTTTATGACCTGGTGTCCATCAGAGCAGTGTTACTTCAGCAAGATTCTGTCTCTCAGAATCCAGTGGGCATGTTGAAAGGAGGGGACCAAATTGCCCCTCCAGATGGAGAACAGGCGCAGAATGTGTGGACGTGTTTTTAAACCAGCAGTAGCAGGGTTTGGGGGAGAAGATAAGAGTTCAGTTGTAGGACATTTTGCAAATTCATAATAAAGCAAACACTATCAAATGAACCAGTGTCCTGATAGGACCACGGTGCGGGAGCTGAGCGGAAGGAAGTGATGGGGTCACAGTGTAGGAGAGCCAAGCTCTCATCCCCCACAGCAGGAAACCAATGGGCGTCTACAAAGGAAAAACTGAGAAACATGAGTAAAATAACATCAGTTGGACACAAGATTAACTACAAAGGGAAACCCATAGAAAAGGTGAGGCCGGCTCTTTCTAGGACCCAGGTGAGGGAAGGAGAATAAATTGGTATTGTTTAATATCTTCTGTCACTATTTGATTCATCTATGTGCGTTATGACTTTGATTAAAAAAAAAACAAAAAACTTTATTTTATGTGCATGGTTTTTTTTCTTCCTGTATATACATCTGTGTGGTATGTGCATGCCTGGTGCCCAAGGGGGTCAGAGACAGTGTCAGATCCCTGGGAACTAAAGTTACAGATGGTTGTGAGACATTGTGTGGGTGCTGGGAATTGAACCCCAGACCTCTAGAAAAGCAACCAGTGCTCTTAACCACTGAATCATCTCTCCAGCCCCCAAATAATTAGTTTTTGAAAGGATGTAAATATGATGTCCATGCATTGATGCTACAGACAGGTGAGAGTTTAGGAATGCTTCCCAGTGGTGGAGCCCTTGCCCAGCGCGTGTGAGGCCTTGGACTTGATTCCCAGCTCTGAAAACAAAAACCAAAGTAAAAGGGAAGAGAGTGCCCCGCCCACACGACAGGTGTGATTTTGGGAAATAGCTCAGTCTGACCTTCTTTCCAGCTCTGTACTCTCTCTTTTGTATCTCTGGCCTAAAAGAGGGTCCGTCCACAGGGAGGCCACCCTGCACACATCAGGGACCCAAGTACTTTGTGGTCTCCCAGGGAGGACCTCTGCCCTCCCAAGTCCCTGAAGCATCTCACTAAGGCCTTCCAGCCGGTCCCTGGAGGCTGGAGAGGCTGAGGCTCGCCACAGACAGGAGGGAACCAAGGCTCTGTGAGTTTACGCATCCATGCTGAAGTAGAGATCGGAAGCCCAGCCTCCTGGTTTAGGGTTTTATGGTTCTTCTACAACCAAAATGGTGGCTGCCATCACCAGTAGGACAGACTGGGAGGATGGGGGAGGGAGATGTTTTGGAAGGGAAATCTAGCCTTCTAATTTCAGGGCTCTGTTTTTCCTGAATAAAAACACACCTGTCCTGAAATCCAGGGCACCAAAAAGACACTTGATCCAGCAACGATGATGGCCCCTGGCTGAAAATACCCGGTTTCCCTTAGTCACCCTCTCCAAGCAGTGTGAGCCGGATAAAGTAACAGACAGAACCCAACAGATGGCCCGTGGAATGAAACGCCTTGGCTGAGGGGGACTTTGGGGAGGGGCAGGGTGCAAGGGGGTGGGCTCTGAGCAGAGCCTCATGGGCTTTTTCTCTTGCTCTCAGGGTGACACAGCTCTGGGACCTAAAGAACCAGATGCTACTGGGGGGTAGCCTGGGAGGGCAAAAGGGAAGCCTGTGGCTGAGGCAAGAATACCCAGCGCCGTTAACCCTTTACAGACCAGGAACCACACCACTGAGCCGACTAACTCTCAATTTGTGATTAGTTGCATTCCCAAATCCTGTTCTGGTTCTGACAAAGCCCACTTAATGTGACTTCTGTGGCCTGGCAGACTGTGTCTCACTGTTGCCTTAGGGAGGGGCAGTCTTACAGTGGATGAGACAACGATACTATAGTACAGGCCCCGGGATCTGCAAACCATCTGCTCTGAACAAACTTGTGTCCCAGGCCCCAGTGGGCAGACATGAGCAAAGTCCATGCCCTCGCCACACACTGTGGACACCATAGAATGAGGCGCCATCCACGTGGCGGCAGCAGCCCCAGGTTGGATGTCTGTCATGTGACTCAGCATGGGACCCTCTTGTTTACTGGGCTGGGCAATGTTCTGTTCATGAGAAAATGCCAGGGGTTGGAGAGATGGCTCAGAGGTTAAGAGTGCTGGCTGCTCTTCCAAGAGGACCTTGGTTCCATGTCCAGCCCCCAATCATCAGTAAGTCCAGTCTCTGTGGATCTGATGCCATTTTCTGGTCTTCTCGGACACTATAGCCAGGTGGTGCACAATGTATTCAGATGCACACATTCAGGCAAACATGCATACATATAAAATTAAAATCAAGCCTCAAAAAATTTTAAAGAAAGAAAAGAAAGTGCTGCCCTTGTGAACATTCTGCGGTTCCCTAAGAGGTGGGAGCCTGTCCTGCCCCCCCCACCCCCACCCCACCCCCGTCCCGGGGGGCACGGGGGAGGGTCTGTTTCCTGGCAGACTGTGGCAGCTTTCTGGAAGGTCTCTCACCACCCTTCTGTTCTGAACTGAACTTGATTCTCACTCCCCCACTCCAACCTCATAATAATGATTGAAGAGAGGAGGACTGGTGGTTTCTGTGGCGACACTAATTGTACCTCCTGTCCACAGCAGTGATGCTGCACTTTGGAGCTGAAATCTGAGCCGGTTAGCCAGTGGGGGTTCTGCTCAAGGCTTCAGCAGCTAAGTTACAGCGACTCACCCTCAACTCCACTCACGGATGTGTGCTGCCGGGACCATTGCTTAGGTCCCAGGAGCCTCCTCTCGTCTCTCAAAACTCTCTGGTGATTGGGAAGGAGGCAGTACTGAACAAGACAGTCCCATTGGAAAGAAACTAGGTGGCACCTGACCGATTCTGAACATGAGCATTTATCTTTCAGAAACTCCAGCTGGGTCCTAGGATGGTCAGAACACCCCATTCATTCACTCCCTCCTGCTGTGGCCTGGCACCCAGCAATCTGCCGAGGGGAAAGCACTGGTCATCCATTACATAGGTTTAGAGAACTAAGCAAGAAAAGGTGCTTGCCAACAAGCATGCTGACCTAAATTAGATCCCAGGACCCACATGGTAGAAGGAAAGAACCGACCCCCACCAGTTGTCCTCTGACCTCCACATGAGCAGTGGAGTACTCACACATATGAGTACACACACACACACACACACACACACACACACACACACACAATGAATGAGTGAATGAAAAGTGTTTAACAGGCTAGCAAGATGGCTCAGTGGGTACAGGTTGCTGCTGAGTCCGATGACCTCAGATTCCTAGAACCCACATGGTAGAAGGAGAAAACTGACTCCCTTGGGTTGTCCTCTGGCCTCCACATGTGCATTGTGGTGCACACACAAGCACAGGCACACACATGTGCAAACACAAATAACTAAACGTCATTTTTTTAAAATGGTCTCTCTTCTTAAGATTTATTTATTTTATGTATACATGTGTTTTGTCTGCATATATATCTGTACATGCCTGGCCAGAAGAAGGTGTCAGATCTTCTGGAATTGGAGTTACAGATGGTTGTGAGCTGTCATGTGGGAGTTGGGAATTGAACCTCTGGAAGAACAGTCAGTGCTCTTAGCGACTGAGCCATCTCTCTCCAGCCCCTGGTTTGTTTTGTTAAGACAGAGTCTCTCAGCCGGGCAGTGGTGGTGCACACCTTTAGTCCCAGTACTCGGGAGGCAGAGGCAGGTGGATCTCTGTGAGTTCGAAGCCAGCCTGGGCAACAGAATGAGTTCCAGGAAAGGCACAAAGCTACACAGAGAAACCCTGTCTCGAAAAACCAAAAGAAAAAGAGTCTCTCTATGTAGTCCTGCCTGTCCTGGAGCTCACTCTGTAGACCAAGCTGACCTCAAACTCACAGAGATCCTCCTATCTCTGCCTCCCAGGTGTTGGGATTAAAGGGCTACACCACCATGTCTGGCCTAGTTGTGATACATCCTGCCCTCATCAAGCTTCGAGTCTTGGGATGAAACAAAGCCATGGACTGACAGAGCCCATGGCACCTGGAGACAGTGATGCAGGAGAGTGTCAACACAACCTCCTCCAGGACATGATGTTTCAACTGAGCTCTGAGAACCAAAGGATTCAAGAAAAGGGGGTGGGTCAGAGCTGGGGTTGGAGACACCTGGTTTAGTGAGGGAACTTTCAACACCATGCTAAGGAATTCCTCATCCCAGGAACAAGGACATCCATCCAATGGATACACAGATTAGCATTGGAAGAATATTCTTGACGCTACTGACATGGATGAGCAGGTAATGGCACTTATCATCCATCAGGCCTGACAGCCTAACTTCAATCCCAGGGACCCACGCAGCAGAAGGATACGACTGACTCCCACAGGCTGCCCTCCAACTGCCACACACGGGCCGTGGCATGAGCACCCCCTCCCAAATGAATGAAATGTTAAAAATAATAAATAATAATAAAACCACTCGCTTTAACTCCAACACAGACCAAGGGTCAAGGTCAAGCAAGGGACAGGAGACCAGGAGGAGATAATTGTTCTGACCCATCTGAGGGGTGGCAGGGGCCAGCTCAGTGACGGCCAGCGTCCTAGTTGGTTTCTGTCGTTGCGATAAAACACTGACCAAAAATAAGTTGAGGGAGGAAAGGGCTTATGTGGCTTACGGGTCACAGACCATCATCCAGGCAAGGCAGGACCTTGAGGTGGGAATGTGGAGGCAGTGACTGAAGTAGAGACCTGGGGGGAACACTGCTTACTAGCTTGCTTCCATGCTCACACCATCTTGTAGAGCCCAGGCCTACTTGCCTGGAGACGGTACCACCCACGGCGAGCTGGGCCCTCCCACATCAGCCAGCAATCAGAAAAATGCCCCCCTAGACATGCCCAATGGCCAGTCCGATAGAGGTAATTCTTCACTTGAGATTCCCTCTTCCCTGATGACTCCAGGTTTGTGTCAAGGGGTCAGTGGAAGCTAACAAGGACCGGCAGCACGGAGGGAGGGAGCTGCTGAGCTGGGAAGTATAGAACTCGCCAAACATAAAAAGAGCCTTGAAAATCAAAATAATGGACAAGAGCAAATGATTCATTTTCAAAACAAAACCAAACAAAAACCAAACAAACAAAAAAAGGAAAACAAAAGAAAAAAAAAAAACAAATATCCCATAGACACGAAAACATAATCCAAATGACTGTGCTGACCCACCCATTAGCAACAGGCCTGGAGACACCCACCACAGAGAGAAGCAGACTCTCCTATATTACTGGTGAGGTCCAAAGCGGTTCAACTCCTGTGGAGAGGAATTTGACAATATCTGACAAAACACTCAATTTTGGAAGTTAAACCTGAAGGCTCCTCCCACAAATGCAAAGCAACAAATGCAGGCGGCTGCTCACCTCAGCACTGTTCTGGTGTCTGGTAAAAGGCTGGAAACGGGCTGGAGAGATGGCTCAGTGGTTAAGAGCACTGGCTGCTCTTCCAGAGGACCTGGGTTTAATACCCAGCACCTACATGGTGGCTCAAAACTGTAACTACAATTCCAGGGGGTCTGATACCTTCTGCTGATCTCTGTAAGCACACATGTGATGTACAGCTATAACACCCACACACATCTTAAAAAATTAAAAAAAAAACAAAAAAACAAAGATTGGAATCAACCAACCTAGAGACTTTCGACAGGGGATTGGGTGGATAAACTGTATGGTGGTCACACACCACAGTGCTATATGGGTATTGTCTAGAGATGAGATGCCGTTGACATGATCTCACGGTGAATAAGCATAAGAGGGCAGTTGCTATGGTTTAGATACACATGTCCCTGTTAAAGGCTTGGTCCCCACCCCATGACACTAGTGGGAGGTGACAGAGCCTTTACAAGATGGGGCCTAGCAGATCCTTCAGTCACTGGGTTGTGTCTCTGGACGAGGACCGTGCAGCGCTGGCTCTTGCAGTCTCTGAGGTGAAGGGCTCTCTTCTCCTCCCGGTCATCCCTGCCATGATCTGCTGCCTCCCCAGACTCAAAAGCAGTGGGACCCATTGGCCAGGGGCATTAACCATGGCCTAAATAAAACCTCCAAAACTGTGAGCCAAAATAATCCCTTTCACTTTATAAGTGGATTTATTCAGGTAACAGAAAGCTGATGAATACCGCTGTAAGAATTCTGTTGTCAGGGCTACAGAAATGGCTCATGTTTAAGAGCATGGACTGCTCTGCCACAGGACCAAGGTTTAGTTCCCAGCACCTACATCAGGTAGCTTACAACTACCTCTAACTCAGGCTCTGTGGGATCCAAAGACTTATTCTGGTTGTCTAGGACAATTGCTCTAATGAGCATCTACTCACACGCAGATACATGCATACACATACAATTCAAAATAAAACAAAGAATTCAGTCATATCTTAGTACCCTGTGCCACTGGATTTGTTCTCTTCAGATCCTCAAAATCCACAGATCCACAAATTCCTTATATAAAATGGGGTAGTATTTGCCTACACACAGTCCCACGTACTTTAAACTATCTCTAGATTCTTTATACTACCTAATATCATGTAAATGTTATGCAAATAGTTGTACAATAAATGCTTAAATATGTTCCATACAGATGGAACTTTTGAAAGTATGTTCCACCTATGTTTGCTTAAATACATGGATGTACGATTCACAGGTGTGGCCACCTGTATGTGCTATGCTGTTCTTTTATAAGATTTTTTTAAAAAAGTAGAAGAAAGGAAGAGAAAAGCTCAGGATACGTCAGAGAAAAAGCAGAGGGCGGAAACAGATGGAGGAATGTGAAGGCAGTGCACCTTCTGATAACACTTTGACTTTGGAGATGGTAAAGAATTTGCACATACACAAAATAAATGATAGAGGCAATACATCAGTACAATAAATAGACATAAATGCACTTAACTACATACCAAACTCATGACTTCCAAGAGAAAGAAAAAGAAGTTTTGAATCCACTATCCTGTGTATCCTTAGGCAAACAGTCTAAGGGAGTGGGGAGACAAAACCAACCAACCAACCAACAAAACCTCACATAGTGGGTATGTTGTTAGCAGGCTCTGTTTCAAAGTTCTGACACTAAACCCGGCCTGTTGGTGCAGGCCTATAATCCCAGAGGCTTGGGAGACTCAGGCAGGAAGGTCATGAGTTCAAGTCTTGCCTGGGCTAACAATTAAGTTCAAAGCCAGTCTGGGTATTGGTGAAATTATTAAGGCCACTCCACGAAGTTAAAAGGGAGATTTATTTTGTGGGGTAACTTACAAGTGAAGGGATAGGTTACAGGGTCTGAGAAAGGCGTAGCGCGGTTCGGCGGTGTTCTCTGGAGAACTCTGCTCGGTCTACCTCCAGTGTCCAGGGTCCAGGAACCAAGAGAGCTGGTGCATCCGGATCTTGGGTCTTCAGGGTCCTCTCTCAGCCCTGCCTTGTAGGTGTGAGTTACCAAAGCCTCAGTGGGGGTTGGAACTTCAAGATCAAAGCTGGAATGACTACCCACTACATCTGGGTCATCTTATCAACACTCGATCTCAAATTTTAAGACAATTTTAGACCAGTGAGAAGTTTCAGAAGGTAAAGGTGCTTGCCACCAAGCTTAACCACCTGAGTTCGATCCCTAGAACCTCATAGTGGAAGGAGAGAAGCAGCTCTTGCAAGTTGTCCTCTGACCTTCCACATGTGTGCTGTGGTTGGTGCATGTGCACACACACACACATAAATGCAAAAGAGAAACATTTTTAAAGGGCTGACTATGTGGCTCAGTGGGAGAGTACTTACCTGGCAAGTGCAAAGCCCGAGGTCCCATACCCTAATACCACTAAATAAAAATTCCAATACCATTGTTGCATATTATAGCAGAATTTCATAAATAGATTGAAATTGGGGGAATCCAAATTATCATAGAAGAAGAACAGTAAACTGAATAAGATACAGATGAAGTACTGGGGTTGTTGCCATTGGTACCTACACTTGAAGCCTCTCTATATAAAATATCTTAGCTCTATTCTCCTGAGAGCATGAAATGCTGTGGGAATGAGCCTACCTAGGTCTGGGTCTTAATTCCCCAGCACAAGACACTCGGATTACTTGGCAAAATGGCTAGTTCCGGGGAGGGTCGAGGAAAGGGCCAGCCTGGAACATCTTAGAAGAGCTCAGAGTCAAGAGAACATGGGAAAAGACACAAGAGCTGTCTTCTCTCGCTGGACAAACTTTGGACATGTTTGAGCATCAAAAAGAATTGGCACTAGGTGAATACAGTACAAAATGAAAAGTAAGTCCACGGGGCCAGCAAAATGGCTCTCATGTGAAGAAAGGACCTGCCTGTGTAAAGGCCTGATGATCTGACCAAACCCAGAACCCATGTAAAGCAGGAGAGAACCAACTCTACAAAGTTGACCTCTGACCTCCACATGCATGTCATAACACATACAAACACCCTCACAATAATAAATAATCCACTAGAAAAAGTACAGAATTTTAAAATCACAATTCTATCATCTCTATCTATCTATCTATCTATCTATCTATCTATCTATCTATCTATCTTTGTTTGTTTGTTTTGCTTTTCAAGTCAGGATTTCTCTGTGTAACAGCTCTGGCTGTCCCAGAACTAGCTTTGTAGACCAGGCTGGCCTCGAACTTGCAGAGATCTACCTGCCTCTGCCTCCCGAGTGTTGGGATAAAAGGTGTGTGCCACCATGCCCGCTTTTTAAATCATAATTTTTAACCCCCAGTATAACTATAGACTCAGGCAAATAATCAAAACTAAAGGTACTGGATGAAAGGTTATTGGGTCTCAGGACGCACAGGGTCAGAGTTCTAATCACAGTGGAAAGGGTGCAGGGAAGCAGGGCTGAACACAGTCCAGTGAACAGGCAGCAGCAGGCGAATCTACCCTGTCTGGGCCTCATGTGCTACCACAGAAATACCCAGGGCCTGGGTGGTCCAACATGGTCACCCAAATCCATCTAATCTGGAGGAAACAGACAAAACAGTGTGGGACAGTCTACAGGGCACCCGGCTAGGGTTCTACAAAAGAGTTCGATGAGGCCAGGTGTGGCGGCACATGCCTTTACTCCCAGCACTCTGAGTTCAAAGCCAGCCGGGGTTGCATAGAGAGACTGTATTTAAAAAAAAAAAAAGAGGATCTACTCCAGATACAAAGAAACTAAGAGTTATCACAGCCAATTCATTGGATCTGCTTGGATCCTGGACATTCTAATAGCCAGAGGTGTGTGTAGGAATAACTTGAGAAGTTTGTACATTAAAAGACAGAGTGTTGGGGCTGAAGAGAGAGTCAGTGGTTAAGAGCACTGGTTTCTCTTCCAGGGAACCCAGGTTCCATCCCTAGCATCGATGTGGTGGCTCATAAACATCTGTAACACCCTCTTCTGCTCTCCATGGACACTACATGCATGTGGTGAAAACACACACACACACACACACACCACCCATACACATAACATACATTTTTTTTTTATTTCAAGATTGAGCAGGACAGCAGTGGCGCACACCTTTAATTCCAGCACTCAGGAGGCAGAGGCAGGTGGATATCTGAGTTTGAGGCCAGCCTGGTCTACAGAGTGGGTTCCAGGACAACCTGGGCTGTTATATAGAGAAACCTTGTTTCAAAAAAGGAAAGAAAGAAAGAAGGAAAGAAAGAAAGAAAGAAAGAAAGAAAGAAAGAAAGAAAGAAAGAAAGAAAGAAAGAAAGGAAGGAAGGAAGGAAGGAAGGAAC
>CABHPH010146090.1:16361-37241 GCA_902168325.1 Peromyscus nudipes | reverse complement strand
GGGGGGGGGAATATGGTGCCTGAGAAAAGACAGTGGAGCAGAGGTTGTCATAGGACTTAGAGCCTCAGCAAGGTTTGAGGTTTTATTCCAGACCAAGATTTTATGATTTACTTCTCAAAGGTAGCCACCTGGAAAGTGGATGGGAGGGAGCTGTGGGAAGTAAGAGATCAGGCAATAACATATGGGACGCCTGGCATCAGGAGGCCTAGCTGGAGAACAAATAGAACAGTAAATAGAACAGGAAATGGCCTGCTTCCTACAGTGGCCACCAGGGGGCACTCTGGAGAATGAGATGAGGGACACAAGGATCATTGAGCCTGGTAAGACAGGTGCAGCCTCGGCCTTCAGGGATTTAGCAAATAACTGCAGGTACGGATCATTGCTCCATGTGTAGCATTGTAAAGACTGGAGGCTTTGCACTCGAAACACTACTTTGTTACCTGGGTCAAGTGTTTTCTTTTCTCTTTCTCTTTGGCCCTCCAACCTCCCCTTCCCTCTGACCCTTCTCCTCTCTCTAATTTCTTCATTGAGAAAGCTGAGCAAGGAGCTTAAATGAGATCACTTTGAAAAACTCTGGCCCTGGCCTCTAGTTCCTTTTCTACCCCCAGCGAAAACTCGGGCCCCAGCCCCTAGTTCCTTTTCTACCTCCATCGAAAACAAGCTCAGTGAGAGTTTCTTTGGCTCATGGTTCCAGATTACAATCCACCACGGCAGGGAAGTGACGGAGACAGAAATTTAGGGAGATGGTCACACTGGATCTACAGTTGAGAAGCAGAGAGCAGTGAACGCATGCTGCTACTCAGTTCTCTTTCTTCACTTACATAGCCCAGGTTCCCAGGGAACGGTACCAACCATGGTGGTCTTTTCAGTTTAATACGTCAATAACACCTCTACACACAAGCAGGACCAGAGGTCCATCTCCTAGGTGATTCTGTTTAGTTGATAACATAATCATCACAACTGGATTTTAAAAGGGAGTATTGACTTATATTTGGTGAATGGATGGGAAAAGATCTCTTTCCCATTTGTCTTCTGGAATCCCTGCCAACTTTTCCTGCCAATCACGTGGGTTCTTCTTCAGCTCTGTAATGTCATTAACAATGGAGAAAACTGGGCTCATTCAATCTGTGCAGTGGTTTGCCTGAATCATAAGCTTGGAGGAAATGCAAATTAATTGCTTGCATATTTTTTATTTATTCTCTTTCAAAAGTTACCCCTTTAAAAGATAAAGTATTTATTTCCTCCATCCTTTGATTATCAGGGAATTTTTAATATACTAGGGAGAGTAGATGGAGGCATCCATTTATTTGATTAATGGATATCAAATTATTATGGTTAAGTTTATTGTTCTAGACCACATTTCTGTAGGGACATTAATAAATGTGATTGCTTTTGCTAGAATATTCGTTAATCCTGTGGTTTAGTGTGTTGATAATGGAACATGCTGTTCCACTGACTCTTAATGAGCCTTCCCTGCTGGCTAGCAGAAAAGCAAAGAAAATGATTTTACAAACGCGTATGCAGCAAGAGGACTAAGATAGTTTTCAATCTCCTTACACTCTCAGATGATGGCACAAAGGGACACTTGAATGTCGTTTTCTTTTCTTACAGGCTTTTCTCCATCAGCCTTTTAAAAATTTAACAGAGAAATCTGAAAAAATGGTTGCTAAAGACTGAATGGTGTCCCTCCCTATAGGCCCAGAATGAAGTCTTAATCCTCAGTGTGGTTGTGTGTGGATATGAGGCCTAAGGGAGGTGATGGCGGTTTTTAGAAAAATAATAAAGCTGAGTCCTTAATGCAGCTGAGCTGGGTCCTTCTATAAAGAAACACTGCCAGAGTGGGCTCTCTCTGTCTCTGTCTCTCTCTGTCTCTGTCTTTCCCTTTCCCCTCTCTCTCTCTTCTCTCTCTCTCTCTGCCCCTGCCATATGAGAAGGTAGCTGTCTGCAAGCCAGGAAAAGCTCTTGCTAGGAACTGACCCTACTGGACCTTGATCTGAAACTTCAGACCTCAAGAGTGGAGAAAATAACATTTCAGGAGAAGCCACCCAAGTCTGAGACAGTGCCACGACAGATGACCAACACTGCAGCAGACTTTGGAAATCCTAAAGCAAGGCTCCTTGCTGTTTGTGGTTGAGAGGCTGTACTGGGCTTGGAGACCTTAATTACAATCATTCGCCAAGTCGGCTTGGGGGTTTTTGCCTTCTTTAGGGATAAGCAGCTCCAAGTGGACGAAGCCGCATGATGATGAAAGCCTGCTTTGTTGATTCAGGTCACCCCACAGGTGTAAGGTGAGATAGTTTTATTCGCAACATCATCGGGGCTTTCTAGTCAAGGACAAATCAATGTTTGTCAAATAAGTGCCAAGTCAAATGTTAACTCCTATGTACACCTCGAATATCTTCTGCCCCCAGAGAAATCTATACAGATCAATGCATATGTGTGCAGGGCTATCCTCACCACCCCCGTCCCTTATTGACCACATAAAATTAAAAGCTTCTCTCTCACAGAAGCTAGCTAAGCATGCACATTTGCCTACTCCTGTCCCAGAGACTGTCACTGTGTTGATATTTTTAAAGGAGAGGGATAAAATTAAATCATCAAAGAGAATAGGAGAAGTCAGCAATGAACAATATAAAGCTGGAAGACAGATAAGCAGAGCAGAAAAAGCAAAAACATAGGCAAAAGAAGGCAGATAAGGCCACAAGCTGCCTGGCAACAGCGTTGACAAGGACCTCACACCCAGAGAGACTCGCACAGTACTTTGTTATCACAATAAAATACCTGACTGTTTTATACAGAAAAGAGTATTTAGCTTACATTTTGGAAGCTAAACATCTAGAATTGGGAGGTGCCATCAGGTCGGCAAGGGCTTCCTTGACTGTGAGGTAGGATCATGGCTGGATGGTATGCAAATAGGAGAAATTATACCCTAAGATAGGAAGCCAGAGGGAACTCAGGGCTCAGGAGCACTCTGCTATGACAGCTCGCTTGATGGGAACTAACGGGACCCCACAGAACTACCTTAATCTCTTCTAAGGGCAATGCCCCCCATTGCCCAATCACCTCCCATGAGCCCCCCTCTTTTTAAGGCCCACTTCCTCTCAGTTCTACCACACTGAATGCTAAACCTCCAAGTCATAAGACACATCCCTGGGTCTTTTTGGTTTGGAGGCCAAACCACAGCACAAGATGCTCAGCACAAGATGTTCTCTGAGCCATAGCACAAGACGGTAGCTCCCATGTTAGCTACCATGTCATCACCCCTGCTTTATTACTTCACTTTAAAATCACATACACATAAGTTATTCTTTTGTAGAACTACACAATATTCCATAACTTGTTCACCCATTCTTTTGTTTAAAAAGCTTTCAGATTATTTTCATTTTGGTTCCTTCCTCCAAGGTTGTAATTCCCCGCCCCCCAAAAAAGGCACAACAAATTTTTTATACATCTATGGCATTTATATTGACATTTTTATTTTTATAAGTTACATTTTCAAAAGTAAAACTTCTGAGTCAAAATGCCTGTTATAAATTTCATTTTAATTTGCCTGCCAGCTGGTGTAGCATTTCCAGGAGCTAGAGTAGCAATACTGAGGATCACCCATACCAATACTAAGGATCACCCATACCAATACTGAAGATCACCCATTTTTCCATTTTCCACTCAATGTTTATGTTGTTGTATTGTACTTCTCTGTTATGGCTGATGGTTTCTTGTCTTCTTGGCTTTCAAGTGTTTCAGTTTTCTTGTTTTTTTGTTTGTTTGTTTGTTTGTTTGTTTGTTTGTTTGTTTGTGTAGCTTTGGCTCCTTTCCTGGAACTCTGTAGGCAGGCTGGCCTCGAACTCACAGAGATCCGCCTGCCTCCTGAGTGCTGGGATTAAAGGCATGCGCCACCACCGCGGCCACTGCCACCGCCACTACCTGGCTCCATGCTGAAATTTTTTACAAATACTCTTCTAAATTTTTTCTGTTATTTTATTATTTATATTTCTAATCTACCTGGGATTTTTTTATTAGAGTATGAAATAATACATGGAATGATGATAGCTAACATTTACTGATAAATTTCTACATGCTGGGCACTGTGGAAAAATATTCTGTATAGAGTTCATATAGATAAGAAAATTGAGTATTGTAGCATTTAAGGAATTATTCAAGCTCATGTATCTTCTAAGACTAAAAACTGAGACTTAAGCAAGCAATCTTACTCTGGGCTTTATCTTCTCCAGTATTCAGATGAAGAGCTAATTAATATATGTCCTTTTCCATTCAACTGAACCACTCATTCCATCGTGTGTGCGTGTGTGTGTGTGTGTGTGTGTGTGTGTGTGTGTGTGTGTGTGTTTGGTATTAAGGATCATAGGGTGTCATACATGCTACAAGTGTGGAGCTACAATTCCCAGCCACCAAATTTCAAGCTCCCAAATGCAGTCACTTTGTCTCTGGATTCCACTGCATTTGGGCCATGGCAATGCTGTTTTCATTCTATTGTTTCATGGTAAGCTTTGTTTCCTCTTTGATAAGGCAAGCCATGGCAAAACCATCTAATAAATTCATAAATTTGGGATATTTATTTTATGCAAACATTCAAATCATTGGTCCAGTTCCAAAGAAAACAAGCCTGTGCATTTTGATTTGGATTGCATTAAGTGTGCCTAAATTTGTTAACGATTGACATTTATATATCAATCTCTCTTCAGTCATATGGTACAATGTCCACTTATTTAGATTCTCTGATAAAATGTTAGACATTTCTCTAATTCTTTGCACTCTTATATGAATTTTCTAAGTTATCATTTTTGTGAATAGAATATGTTCACATATGTATTACAAAATCACAGAAGGAAAGCTGATGGTTTGTGTATATGTGTCTTGCCATGAGCCTAACCTCTTGTTTTTGCTTTTGTTTTGGAAACAGGGTTTCACTGTGTAGCCAAGGTTGGCCTGGAACTCATGTTGGCCTCAAAAATCACAGTTCTCCTGTCTCAGCTCCTGAGTCCTGGGTCATAGGCCTGTGCCACCAGAACTGGCTTCTACATGTTTAATGGAGTCTTGCTTGTTTAAAGCATACTGCAAAGGCTTGCTCCCTCTTCCAGCTGTTAGATTTTTGGACAGAGAATGTCATTACTTCCTTTAAAAGCCGTCTGAAACAATTGCACAACAGCACACATTGCTCACCTCCATGTCCCTGTTCATCTTGACAGCAGCCTTAAGTTTTCACTCCGTAGAACGACATGGCTGGCTGAAAACCAGTCACTGGTGGCTTCAGAAAGCGTCCCGGTGCGCCTATTGTACTTAGAATTTATTATTATCAATGGGTTTGGTTTGCAGCTCAATGACAGAGCACCAGCCTAGCGTTCGGAATGCCCTAGGTTCAATGTCCCGAATGGAGAGAGGGGCGACTACTTATTGTTTGTTTGTTTGTTTGTTTGTTCGTTTTTATCTGGTTTGGGTTCTTTTAAGACAATGCCTCACTGTGTAGGTCTGGCTGGTCTGGAACATGTTATGTGGACTAGGCTGGCCTCAAACTTGCAATCCTCCTGTCTTTGCCTTTCTAGTGCTGGGGTTCTAGGCCTGTGCCACCACGCCCAGCCGATTATTAGTTGTTGTTGATTTTAATCTAGTGTCACAATCACATAACTTCTGTCTTTAAGTATGTAACAATATTGTAGACACTGTTGTATCTCCAATGCTGTGGCATGCACAGTTGTGGAGCATGCGCTGTGTGGTCATCTGTGCACCTTGGCCATTCTGACAGCCTTTTTTTAGTACACTGTGTGATTCCACCATGTTCTTTTTATTTATTTATTTATTTATTTATTTATTTATTTATTTATTTATTTATTTTTTATTTTTATTTTTTATTTTATAATTTAATTTAATTTTACATATCACCACCGTGTTCTTAAAGCCACAAAAATCTACTACAAAATACACAGCACAAAAACTACAGAATGTTGTCTGTTAAGAAAACACATGTAAACAATTCTAAATAAAACAAGGGAATGCAATCCATTGGTGTTAAGAAAACGGCAGCAAATGACCTAACTCCAAGCCAGAACAAGTAAACCAAAGAACATACACTAAAAGACCTAGAGGGGGAAAAGGCTAGATACACAAATGAAATCTCAAGAAAACCAGAAGCTACATGCTAACAACAGCCAGTTAGGACTGGGAGAGGGAAAATCCTATTCATGTTTTTGAAAACATTTTTCTGAAGTCTTTGAGAATTTGTGACACCCGGTGTTGAGAGTGGAAAGAAAGAATGGGTGGAGTCCTGCATGCTGTCCGATGATTAATGCATGTAAACCATTTGTGATAGAGCAGGATGCACGCTGACTCACCACGTCGCTCTCCTTCAGCCAGAGAAGGGCACCAGTGGAACTCAAAACAGTCCTGGGACTCTCAGGAAATTACTGATTAAGCTTTGTTTCTTAAGAATTCCTATAATTAAGGATTCATTTTCTTTGGTTCTTGCTGGCTTTGGCTTCAAGGGGCATGGCTGATGTCATCCCAAAAGTCTTCTGGATTGTCGCTGTAAATTTTTTTTTAAAGCTATACATATTGCTTGGCAATCCCTGTGGAAATGCAGAAGTGAGCTGTCTCATTTGTGGAAATTTTCCTATTTCTAGGAACACGTTCATTCATTTATGAATGTGACCTATATTGGGCTCCCGTGATGGGAGGTCCAGGTGACAGGAACAGACTGCCAGTATGCGAGGCTGGAGCCCACCCTTAGGAGCTTGGGGACTAATTGCATAAGGATGGTACTGCACAGAAATTGTGAGTAACTCACCACAGTCCTTTGCTGCAACAAAGTACAACTGGTAACTGAAGAACCATCTTAACGCTTGACTGCAAAAATTGCTCTTGTTTTTGTTTTTCAATCATAGATTTTATGATGTTAGAGTCTATATCTACTAATGCAGTCCAACTCTGTTCCCGCTGGCACCTTTCCCGCATGTTTTTCTTTTCTTAAACAGGGAGAAGCTGTATTTCCTCTCTGCCCTTTCTCTAGGGCTGAGGCCAGCATGCATTAGCTGCCTTTAAGGTGGGCCTTGCCCCAGACTGCATGCACACACTGGTGTGAATCCAGGGTCCCGGGCAGAGGTCCCCACACATCTGGGAATCCCTGTTGGGATAAGCAGGGAAAGCCTGGCACAACCTTTACACTGACAGAGGAGTGAAGGGAAACATCTAGGGGTTTGGTTTTAGTTTTAATTTTCTTAAAAAGAAATTTGTTAAAACAGGAGCCACCCACCCCCTGTTCACATACTTCACTTTCTAATTCTATTCTTGGGAATTTAGAGGAAGTAAACCAATGAAAAATTTTAAACGGCCCATCACATTCCTTGCCTATCAAGCACTCCCAGTTGGTGAGCCATTGTGATGGGATGGCACGTCACAGAGACACCTACAGTGAGCAGAACATGTGCTGCTCCTTTGAGGCAATAGTGCCATTCGAAACAGAACATAGGGTGGAATTCACACACGGACGGTAAACGCATGAAACAGCTTTAGCTTGATTAAAAACGACTTAAAGAGAATTTTGAATAAAGCCAAGGGTTTAGGAAGTAATTAGCCGTCTTTCCCTCGAAATTCTTTCCTTGAACAAAACTGACACCCTTTTATGCAAACTAGAACAAGCGATGACTGACATCTTGATGAGCTGCTATTCTTGCCAGACATAAAGGGAAGAACAGAAGCCACTCCTTCATGATGGAGTTGTCAGTCTGTGCCTAGCTCCAGTTTTTCCAGGTTCTGTGGCCTGTCACCTTGTCCCAGCCAGTTCTGTGTCAACTTGACACAAACTGGAGTCATCTAAAAGGAGGAAATCTCAGTTGAGAAAATGACTCCATAAGGCCCAGCTGTAAGGCGTTTTCTTAATTAGAGATTGATGGGGGAGGGCCCAGCACACGGTGAGTGGTTGTGGTGGTTTGAATGTGATTGGCCCCCATAAGCTCATGAGGAGTGGCACTATTAGGAGGTGTGGCTTTGTTGCAGATGTGGCCTTGTTGGAGGAAGTGTGTCACTGTGGGGGAGGGCTTTGAGGTCTCATATGTGCTCAAACAACATCCAGTGTCTCAGACCACTTACTGTTGCCTGTCAGTCAAGATGTAGGACTCTCAGCTCCTTCTCCAGCACCATGTCTGCCTGCACGCCACCATGTCGCACCACCACAATAATGGACTAAACTTCTGAAAATGCACCCCAATTAAATGTTTCTCCTTTGTAAGAGTTGCCGCGGTCATGATGTCTCTTCACAGCAATAGAAACCCTGAGACAGTGGTACCACCCCTGGACTGGTGGTCCTGGGTTCTATAAGAAAGCAGGCGGAACAAAGCATGGGAGCAAGCCAGTAAGCAGCACCCCTCCGTGGCTTCTGCATCAGCTCCTGCCTCTAGCTTCCTGCCCTGTTTGAGTTCCTGTCCTGACTTCCTTCAGGGATGAACAGCAATGGGGAAGTGTAAGCCGAATAAACCCTTTCCTCTCCGTTTCTTTGGTCCTGGTCTTTCATCCCAGCAATAGTAACCTTAACTAAGACACACCCTCTACATATCTCACTGAGGGGAGCTGTTCAAATCAAACCTGATTCCTTGTCCCCCACATTCCAGGTGCTGCCTCCATCTTTCTTCCACAGCTGCAGCCAGGGTTTCTCCAGGCTGACTGCTGGTACCCAGGCAGGACGTCTCCTTTCTGAGTTCTCCTCCTGAGTAGCTTCCTCCCAGAAACTTCCAGTTGAGCTTCCCCAACACTTAATCTTGCCCCCTGCAGTGAACTGGTTGCCCAATGTCCGCCCACTTCCAGGGGTTCATCCCTTTCTGTCTCAATGACTTTTCACGTTCAGGCATACCTATTAAAAGATGAATGTCCTGGGAAGGGCACCATCTCAAGCTCCTATTTCACAATACGGTACCCAGGCTTCTTGTTGCTTAAGGGGGGCACTGAAGTAATAGAACTGTATTCCTCTCACTGGCACCTTTCTGTGGCTGGCATACTTCACATGTCAGTCTTCATGAGAACCCCACAGAAAAGCCACGTGGTGAAAGAGGTTAGAGAACTTTCACGATGTTTTATGTCTAGTCCATGACAAAGCCAGGCTTCAAGCCCAGGCCAGTCTGACTTGAAAGCTAAGGTTCTTTGAACCCCACTCACTGTGCACCCAGGGAAGTCTGCAAGAAAACCAGGATGATGGTCAGAAGTGCAGCTGTGTGATCTTGAGTTCACCCTTCACACCTCCAGACTGTGTGAGGGAGCTGCCCAGCAGAAAGGAACAGAAGAGGTTGAGGAAGCAGGCTACCGGGCTCCTCACTGCACCCAGGGACCACTGCCATGCTGTCTTGGTTCCCTGCTCAACACACATGTAGGCTGTCAGTCATTTATGAAGGGAAGAAAGGACCATGTGTGGTCCCCAGCCATCACACGAAGAAGCAAGCACAGGACTCCTCTCTCCTCTGCCATACCTGTTCGCAGGGCAGCTCTGGGCTGGGGAAAGTACGGTGAAATGTTTATGACCGAGCTGCAGGACTGGTCCACAGGAAGTTAGACTCACCTACATTGGGAGATTGAATTTACAAATGGAAGGAGGGAATACATTCTGCAATCAAGACTAAATATTATCATCATAGGCTCTGCCACTACAGCAAACATGCAGAACACAGAGAGGACCCATGACCTTAGGAACAAGGCTTCTGAAAAGGTAAGGCCATGAGGCATAAACTACTCTTTGCCCAGGAGCTGTTACCAGCTGCGGCCTCTCCACGTCACACTAAAACGCACAGATGCAAGCTCTTACAAATACAAGACTATCTACGTTTATTGCTGCCACACCAGGAGAAAGGAAATCCAGCCTCGAAGCCTAACGCTCCCTTGTCTGTTGTTGGTGCCGAGCTCAGATCTTCCGTGCACCACCTTTCAGAACTTCATTTCTCAGAGCTCGTTTTCTTCCTGAGCTCTGGACTCCAGCACGGGACTCGGGAACTCACTTTCAGCATCAGTGCTCCTGGGGAGGCTGTCAGGTCGCCTGGCCCCCGAAAAAAACACTATGTCTATCAGCATCAGAGAAGAACACACTCCGTAAACCTGCTTGCCACTGAGGTCTGGCTGCTCCCTCTAACCCTTTCCCAAACAGGGTTTTGCCACTGGGCCAAGTGTGCATCCCCGTAGCAGGCCATGCCAACTGTCAGTGCAAGAGGCGGACATGGCTTCCACGGAAGCCGAAGTTTCCCTCTGTGTCTGCATGCTTGGCTGTGCTCTACCAGGGCCCAGCATCATTGCACGGAGGTCTTAGAGGCCCATTCCACGTTTGAAACCCCTAGTGTTTAAAGCCAGCTTTTCTTGAGGAGGATGCTGACGCTAAAAGCTCAGACCAAAGGCAAAGAGTGTAGATTTTTCATATGACACTGTATCTGCACTCACATTTATTGTATTTCTGGAAAGGTGAGAACACAGTGAGACTCTGCTGAACAGTGGGGATGCTAACTGATGCTATTAATAGAAGAGATTTCAAGAATTCCCTTTGATACAAACTACTTTGTTCAAACTGACCTTTAAAATTCAAATTAAAACCCTGCGACTCTTTCTACCAACATGTTCTATGTTCTATGTCGTTTCTTTCCAGATAAATCACCAGTCTAGCACATCCACACGCCTTGTTCTAGAAGCTCAGCTGAGTGGGGGTGGAGGATGTGGCATGCATTACTTTCTTTCTATTTTTCCTTTTTTTTTTTTAAGGTCCCCAAGTGATGGATGGTGAAGAGCAGAAACCACTACCCTAGTCTCTGAGGTTCACAGCCAACAGCTTTTGTGTTTTCTATTTTTGGGTTAGCAGGTCTGGTTTGTGGAGACTATGCCAGACCACTGTCGATACAAATACTCCGAGCTGAGCCTAGGCTCTGGGTTTAGGAAGCATTTGGAAGAGCCTTAAATAATTGTATTTCATTGTATGTGTGTGTGTGTATGTATGCATGCTCGCACTTGAGCATTTGGGAATCAAACTCAGGTGGTTAAGCTTGATGACAAGTACCTCGACCTTCTGAGCCATCTCACCGGCTCATGGATGCTCATCAGTTGCCCGCTGTGCACCAGGCACTGGAGAAAGAGCACTGAGCAAAGCTCCTGCCTTTATAGATCTTATATTTCATCAGACCAGAAAGAAAGTGAATAAAAACGTATCACACCCCATAGTGAAAACATGGGTGACGCCCAGCAGAGACTGAATGGGGAGAAACTGGAAGAAGAGTCTGTGAGGCAGAGAGGTAGAGAATGAACCAGTGCAAGGGCCCTGGGGCAGCTCACAGTCTACCAGTGGACTAAGGAAAAGGCCCCTCCTCTCCAGAGCAGAGCACATGCCTGGCTCAGGACCTGGTGGCAGAGCATGGCCGACTCTGTAGATCAGACTTCCCCCAACCCCCGCCACTGGGCAGGGGACAGCTTGGGCACAGCCACAGGGAGCCCTTCCTAGTGACACACATTGGTGACCTAGAGGAACCACAGGAAAGCTGATACAGTCAGAAAGATGAGGAGGAGGGAGAGTGGAAATTGGCCATCCTAGTCTTTCAAAATCCTTTTTTTCTCTCAAACCAAGCACTACCAACTACACAGGACAGAATTCAAAGCCCCCTAACCCTCAGTCCCCTCTCCATGAACCATTCACAGGACACCGTCAGCAAAGAGGCAGCAGCAGGATTTGAGAATCCTGTCAGCTTTGATGACAGTAACACCCGGTATGGAAGCTGTGGCTGGCCGTTTCCATATCCGATTCACACAGAGAAACGTCCTCCTCCCTGACTTAGCCCTTCCTTGTTAGTATCTGTACTCAATACTAGTCTTCCCCACAGCAAGACATTCTACACAGCAGAGTCAACATGGCCCAGGATAAGTGTAAAATAATAGTATATTTAAAGTTTTTAATTACGAAAAACAAGTAAACCAGATATTTCTCACTCTCTTTTCTCATGAGATTTCCTTTCTTTGTATGAGACTTTATTTCTGATTTGTTTCAAATACCTTAAAATGGAACTGGAGAACTCAGCAGTTGAGAGCACTTGTTCTTACAGAGAACATGGGTTTGATTCCCATCACCTATACGGCAGCCCACAGCCATCCATAACTCCAGTTCCGGGGATTCCGATGACCTCTCTGACCCCTTAAGGCACCAGGCATACATGTGGTACACAGGCATACATGCAAGCAAAATACTCATATACATAAAATAAATCTAAAAGAAAAAAAAACCTTAATATGCAGCTTCGGTATCTCCACATTAAATTTTTGGTAGCCAAAACTGAAAAGTAATTTGAGAACATAATGCGTTGTGCCGTTTACATCCGCCAGCCCGGCAGTCCTGTGCCTCCCCCTAAGTGGCTGTAAAATGTGTTCATTGCTGAGTGTCTTGTCTGAAATGTTCAAGGTTCCCAACGCTCTTTAGAGCTGGGAATCCAGGATAGACTAGGAGCCCGTGGAACTATTCGATTCCCGCTCCTCTTCCCTCCCAAACATCCTCCGTAAACAAGGTTAGTGCAATCAGGAAGTCTAAAAAATGCACAGATGGCCATTCATGCTAGGTCAAGTAGGAAAGAAAGGCAGGCCGGCTCGCCAGCTTCCAGATCCATTTGTTAATTACAAATGAGTGAGCCTGGTGCTTGTATGTCCAGCACAGGTGGACAGACACTAGGAAAAGGAAGCCAATTCTCCAGAACTGACCGTTCTCTTGAGTGAGTATGAACAATTCAGGTCTCCGAGGTTTACATAGTGCAGACTCACACCCCAGCCTTAAGGTTAGGGTCAGAGGTGACTGAAGGCTTTTACTTATTTTTTTATTTTTTTAAGATTTATTTATTTTGGCGCCTGGTTGTGTGGCAGACCCACATGTGGAGGTCACAGGACGACTGCAGGAGCCAGTTCTCTCCTTCTGTCCTGTGGGTTTCAGGGACTGAACTCAGGCCATCAGGCTTGTCAGAAAGTGCCTATACCCATTAAACCATCTCTCCAGCCCCATTAGCGCATCATTTAGAAAAGCATCCAAAGCTTAATGGTACTTAGGTCGGTACTGAAATTTTCCTGACTTTAAAACAGCGGACCTAGGAAAGTCATCTGAGAATGGTTGTGTTAAAACATGGTGGGCCCCTTTCCCTACCGCTGAAAACAAGATGGATTCTGTGCTGCATTTCATTCCTCTGCTCTTCCATACCCTGACTTCCTACCACCGGCTTTGGACACAGTGATGCTTATTAGTGCCAAGGGATGCTAAAAATGCTCAATACGGATCCAGCAAATAACCCCATCTCAGCATTCAGGAGTGTCTCTGGACAGGGACCTAAGTGTGCCTGGGATCGGGACAGCCAGCCTTGAGACTTGGTGGAGGGAGAATGAGAAGTAGGAAGGAAGGAGGGACGGGAAGATGCTGGAAGGACAAGGCAGGGACCGAGGATGCAACGAAACAGTTGGGTGTGGTGGCATGTGATATGGTGGCACGCACCTGTGATCCCAACACTTGGGAGGCACAGGCTGGTGGATCTCTGTGAGTTCGAGGCCAGCCTGATCTATAAATCAAGTTCCAGGACAGCCAGGGCTGTGACACAGAGAAACACAGTCTCAAAAAAACAAAAATAACAACAAAAAAAGAAATCCGCCTGGGCTACATAAAATCCTGCCAAAAAAAAAAAAAAGGACTATAACAAAACAAAATATATCTGTTGTTGCAGGGGTACCCACGTGTAATCCTAGCAGTTGGGAGGTAGAGGCAGGAAGAAAGGTGAAATTAGCAACACACACAAAAAAACCCTCTAGCATTTATTTGATCATAGACTTTCCAGAGAGACAGCACATGGCTCCAAGGATATAGACCAGTGAGTGATCATGGGGAAAAAAATAGGTTCCTAGAAAGAAAGAAAAAAAGATGTTTCTTGTTCCCTGTGTAAAAATGTCAAGTGTTCAGAGGAGCCTCAAGGGTGACCCCAAATGTTTGTGGTTTGTACATGGGGCCCATGTTGAATGTGAGATCATTGGTACGATCAAGAAATCGATACATATAGAGTGTGATACACTTCCCTTTAGTGAATGGCACCGAGGCAATTATAACCGTAAACATTTCCAACAGATACTGAAGCCATAACAATGATTACTCTTGCATTTTTAAAACTGAATGGAACTGATAGCGAATTTGAAAGTCAAACAGCCCAACAACTGAGGTGCCCTCCCCTTTGATGTTAGGTACACAACGGTATTTCAGCTGAATAGGAATTTTGCTTCCTATACCCATCAATTGCTATAGTCAATTATATTGTGCTAAATGTATGGATCGTCTCTGAAATCACAATCTTTTGCTGGTCTCTCTCAGCTGTACTGGGTCCAGCCAACCCCTGAGATCAACAATTCATTCATCTGGAGGACGTTCTTTATATTAAATGCGCCAGGTCAGTATTCAGCCTTCACCTCACATGTGCACACATGCCTTGTTGGGTATCATTCTTTGGGGGTTCTCTAGCCAAACCCAATGGGTACCCATATTCAATAACAATTATGGCTGACCTTCATGCCCAGAGGCACCATCATCGGTTGTGCTCATTTAATTATTAACGAGGCTTTCTAACAACAATGATGAAAAAATTTAAACGGAAGTGATTAAGCCACTCCACCAAAAATGTTCAAGGCTAACCATGCAGCGATTTCTCAGGAGGCATTGCCTTGCAGAGGCATGAATGAGGGGCAGGGGATGAATAAGGATACACTCCAGCTCTGCCACCTGCACTTAAGTTCTCTGAGCCTCTCCTTTTCTATCTCAAGAAGGGGATGATGAATTCCGCTTGCAGAGGGTGTTCTGAGAATCAGAGCTGTAGGTAAAGCTCCCATCACAGTAGCTGAATATAGTAGGTCAGGAAACCAAACAATTACCATGGATGGGAAGTCAGCCACCATGACTGTAACGATTAAATAGTGTCGTCCCTACTCTGGGATTCTAAGTCTTAACCTTAAACTCCTGCCTACATAACATAGAAAACATCCCCCAGTTGTGATGTGCTGGGGTGCTTACCACACGCAAGGCAGTATGTTTTAAGAAGACCTGTAGATAAATAGCGAGGAACTTGGTAATCTATGGTCCACACTTGTCTGCTTCTCAAGTTAAGTAAATGGCAACCACCCAACAGGCGGTACCAAAAGCAAAAAAATAGCAGGCGATGGTAGGCTCCTCCCCAGAGGGTAACTTGGAACTGGGTTCAACGCCACAAATAAATATGAGGGCTTTGTAGAAAGATAGCACAGGCTCTGGGCAGAAAACACAAAGGGCAGGATTGGGAGAAACACCCCAGATTGTGACCCCTAAATGCCCTTCTTAGAGGCAGGAAGGTGGAGTCCATCCTGAAAGAAAGGGAATGACAGCAGATAGGGCGAACAGGGGCAGTGGGTTGTGGGGCAGAGATCAATAAACAGTTTTGATCTCTCTCCTTACCAGTCACGGTGCTGCCCCTCCCCCACGCCCTACCGTATTTACACATTCACGGCATACTAAGTGTATCATGAGATCCTCACAGTGTCTGTACAGTACAGACACCAAAAACAAAGAGATCCATTTCTGCAGACGTTGGGACACTCTTCATGTTAATTAGTTGTTGTGTGCACCTGCTTTGGAGACCACCCGTAGGGAAAGGAGAGGGAAGGAACTTGCTGAGGTTGAAGAACGGCATTGACCCTGAAAGGGGAGCATATTCTCAATAAGTCTTCCTCAGCTTTTCTTTCTTTCTTTCTTTTTCTCCCCAAAAGATAACCCTGTTGCCAACTTAGAAGCAACAGCTCTGGATAAGAACTCAGCCCACTAATGAATCCTCTAGATTGCAGCCCATCCAGCCTTCCCCACCAAGCTGTCTCCAAAGGCTGTCACAGGTACTCTCCACGCCATTGGGGAGCTCAGACGCTGTTATTCTATTGTGATTCTCTCTGGCCTGGAAGAGAGTGGCTGAAAACACAGCAAAGCTATTTGTATTTTGGAGAGAACGGAACATCTCTGCTTAGCCTGAATGTTGGAGAGGATTCCCACGCAGACTCTTGAGGGCAGGAAAGTGGCACGTCCACTGTGGCTTTTTGTTTAGTGGGTTGGTTTGGGACTACAATGACACTAAACAACAAAATTGCTTCTCCCGGTCCTGGTGATGTAGTCCTGAAATTCCAGCTACTCCAGAAGCCGAAGCAGGAGGATAGACCGTTCAAGGCATGCCTGAGCTTACAGAGTGAGATCAAAGACAGGCTGGTTAATTAAGACTATGTCTCAACATAAAGTTTTCAAAGGGCTGGAAACATAGTTCTGTGGTAGAGCACTTGCCTAGCATGTGCAGGTCCCTAGGTTTAAACACCAGAACAGAAGAAAGATCTCTCTGAAAAGAGGTATATCACAAAAGGGCTTGCTTTTCTGCCGGTTGAAGAATATTTTTTGTTGTTTCCTTTTATTTCAACAGAAAGACACACAACCAAAGAAAATCATACTGGGAGAAGAATTCATCTGGTTTGCTACAGCTGTCATAGACAGTTTCATTCCCAAGACTTAGAGAAACCCGATTTACAGTTTCTGTATTTTCACCAACTAAAGCCAATTTTCCAGTCTTGGGAGACCTTGTTGGTTTCTGTCTTTGAATGCCAGCATTGGCTTTCCAGTGTCATTCCTGATGGTTTCTGGCCATCAAGAACATTGCAAAGAGCCTGATTCCCTCGAGTGCCTAATCTACGGGACACCCTTTGGAACGGCGACTGGTCTACTGCTTATATCTGCATTGCCAAGCCCAGTGATAGCAGCATGCATCTCACTGACAAGCAGCAGTTAGATTACCAGAGGCCAAACACAAAACCCAGCTCGTGCAGGACTTGGGAAAATGGTTTCATATTTCAAATTTAAGAATTGGAGAACCTCAGTCAGGTGGTGGTGGCACGTGCCTTTAATCCCAGCACTAGGGAGGCAGAGAGGTGGATCTCTATGAGTTCAAGGCCAGCCTGGTCTACAAAGCAAGTTCCAGGACAGCCAGGGCTACACAGAGAAACTCTGTTTTAAAAAGCAAGCAAACAAACAAACAAAAAAAGAATTAGAGAACCTCTGCTGATTGTTAGCAGTTAAGGAAAACGTGCATTGCTGCTGTTTGATGATGAAACCATCTATTATAAGCTTTGCTATTTCGTTAGTTCCTCTCTATACAGCTCCGTCAGGCAGCAAGGACAGCTGTCTGGGCTCTACAGCAGAGAACGTTCATGAACGCCACTTCCCTTCTGCAGCACAACCTGTTTCTTCTTGTTGTGATAGTTTTAAAGGTACTTCTTGGGATTTGTATACATTTTCATATGTGTGTATCATGTTCCTTGCTCATAGTCACCCTGCCCATTACATCAGTTGGATTTTGTGCCTCGTGTGGGGTTAGGGAACAGGAAAGAAAGGAAGGAGGGCAGTGGTCACAAGACTTTCTGAAAGAAAGAATGTCACAAAACACTGTGTGACTTCACGAAACACTAACTTTGTAAAAGAACACTGTATTTCATTAGTGTCAATTCTATCACTTTCTTTTGCGGAGGGGGTGGGGTTGGTTGAGACAGGGTTTTTCTCTGTGTAGCCCTGGCTGTCCTGGAACTTGCTTTGTAGACCAGGCTGGCCTCAAACTCAGAGATGCACCTGCCACTGGGTCCCAAGTGCTGGGATTAAAGGTGTGCACCATCACGTAGGGCTAATTCTATCAGCCTTAACCAGAAAGATATATACAACTTACTTACGTAGAGATTTTGCTCAATCATTTACAGTCATCCAATTATTTTGTTTAAAGCACTTTTTAATGTGCAGAATAATGTTCCATTGTGTCCTTTTCATAAATGTGTTATGAAAAGGTGCTTAGCTCATGTTCACCCCATTTCCTCTTTTTGGTAGTGCCTTCCTCTCTTCCTCCCCCACCGCCACCCCGCTTCTTCTCCCAGCCAGTCCACCACCTGCTCTGATGGCATTGCATTTATTTCTATAAAAATATAGTTCTGGCTAAGTGTGGTAACCCTCCTCTTTAATCTCAGCACTCAGAGGCAGAGACGGGTCAATCTCTATGATTTCAAGGCCAGTCTCGTCTACATAGCTAGTTCAAGGCCTTACAGAGCTACATAGTGAGAGCCTGTCTCAAAAAAACAAAAACAAAAACAAACACACACACAAAAAATAAATAAAATCTAATGTTGTGCATGTGAAAGAAAAATCTGTGAAATAAATGTGATATTTCTTCCAATACTGTAAGTGAGCTGCTTATGCAAACAAAGGGTTGCAAATGTGGGAATTATAATATGATCAACACCTTTTCCAGGCCACAGCTTAGGTTGTTCATGAGAAAACAAAGAGAATATGAGTAATTTGTCTTTCTGATTTGCCTGGGGTTCGGATTTAGCATTCTTCCACCTGAACTGAATGCTTAATCGGTTCTACAAATTAGCATGGGTCCCTGTTGTGAAATATTTGTACACTGTGTGAAGATGTATTTGTTGTGATCGGTGTAATAAAAAGCTGAACGGCCAATATCTAGGCAGGAGGTATAGGTGGGATTTCCCAGGGAGAGAAAGGAAGAGGAGGCGATAAGCGAGGTGCAGGGAGATGCCAATGAGACTCAGAACGAGTTGGATATACAGAATGGGAAAGAAAGGTAAAAAGCCACGAGGCCAAATGTAGTTTGTAACCAGTCTTTCTCTGTCCCACCAATCAGCTCCCAATTAACGACAAGGAGACTTCTTATTGTGAAAGCTCGGCCTTAGTTTAGACTTGTCCCACTAACTCTTATAACTTGAATTAACCCATTTATATTAATCTACATTTTGCCTCATGGCTTTTTACCTTTCTTTCCCATTCTGTGTGTTTGACTTGTTCTGAGTCTGGTTGGCATCTCCCTGAATCTAGACTGTCTCCTCTTCTTTTCTCTCCCTGGGAACCTCCTGCCTAGATATTGTCCATTCAGCTTTTTATTACACCAATCACAGCAAACACATCTTCACACAGTGTACGAATATCCCACAACAGGTCTCTTTCCATGTGTTAAAGGAAAACAAAGCTCATTAAAAAAGAAAAGAAAAAGCACTAAAAGGGAAAAAGAAATAAAGAAAAATACCCGCTAAATAACTTCAACCAAACCTAATTCAATGCAATCCCCACTAACCAGAAATGTGTGATAGGTCAGAAAGATACACGACCAACGTGTGCCTTTGACCTAGTTGTGCAAGTGTTTGTTAAATCAATGAGTGGCAACTATTTCAGAGAGAAGATTGAAACTTCAAAAAAAGACTTGAATAATTCTGAACATTTACAATAGGAAATGACAGTTTAGTTGTAATGACTTAGATCAGTGTTGTGACTCTACGAAAATCTTCTTTAACCTCCTTACAGGATTTGCTTTAATGATGGAGATGTCCTTTCAATTTTAAAATGGATATGAAATACATTTTAGAAGGAAAACTGAAAGCCTTTTCCTAAGTGGGATGGTCCTTCCTATCAGCCAGCTTCCTGACTGAAGATTACTGGGTGTTCTAGTTTCAAACATGAAATCTAAAAGTTAGCCTGTCTGGGTTCGGATTCATCATCTAGGCATGCTCATTGTGGTCATGGTGCCTTCATTTCCTTACCTGCAAAACGGGGTAATGAGTATCTAAGATATTTTAAAACTATAAAGTGCCTAGTGCCTAGAAGGCATGTCCCAGGGAGATGGGACATGGTGAACATATAAACGTCACAGGGAAACCCCATCTTAGAAGCCTAGGGTATGATATTTGTACACCGCTGCCCATCACAAACCTTTGAACTCTTCAAGTTTCCTTTTCTTCAGGTCCCCTGCCTGAAGAAACCCAAACTAGCCTGCCAGGTACTCCTGGTTAATTATGCATAGGTTTATCCAAGCTGTAGCCTCTTTGTCTCTAGGAAAGGGCTCAACTCTCTTTTCAAGTTCCCTCTAGAAGGCACCTATAGTCTTTCCTCATCCACGCCCTCCTGAGACTCCTGAACAGCTCCGCTTGGGAATCCCTTTTTAATAAATTCCTCTGCTCCATAGAGGATTGCTGAATGCCCCATATCATCGTCTTAAATTGTTCTTCAAAATCGGTTGTTGAGCAGCGCCCCTGAGCTCCTCATCTGATTCCTTGTTAAAGACACAAAAGGGCAAGCTGGGGCTCCCATGTTGGTGAGCTGAACTGGAGACCAGTTTGGGGACTGTCCCTTTGGACACCACAAAGACAGAGCGACAGGAGGATAGTGACGCACCTGAATAGGTCCGCCAGAGCAAAGGAGATAAAACTAAGGCTTGCCGTGGATTGAGTGGGAGGGCAACACTCGCGCACGCGCGCGAACACACACACACACACACACACACACACACACACACACGCATACACGCACACTCACACGGGTGAGAGCAGGGCAGAGAGGCAGCACCAGATGTCTGACAACCGCATGGCTCGGATCCGACGCCGGCTCTAAGCGGGTATCGCGGGGCCCTCCCTACCACCTCGGCAGGTTACAGTTAGCGCATCCCTCCCGCCCCGCCCGGCTCCCCACCCCCCGCGAACTCGGGTCCCCAGTGTCCTCTAGAACGCCGGCGTGGCAGTCGCGCTTCGAACCCCCTGGTCCACTCTCGCCTTGGGGCGCCGGCGGCCGCGTCTCTGGCCAGCCTCCGGCCCCGCATCAATCATTAACGCGGCGGCCCGAGCGGCTGCAGCCCAAGGGACCGGGTGGGGGGTGGGGATGGTAGGCGACGCGAGACAGGGGACACCTCCATCCCCCGCCGCGGCGCAGACACCCTAACCCCGGGAGCCCCCGCCCTGCGCGGCGCCGCCCTCCCCCGCCAGCGCCTCGCGCTCATCCCGCCTCCCGCCGCCCGCCCCGCGCGCACG